>MJUU01044178.1:166565-190113 GCA_002080025.1 Modiolus philippinarum | reverse complement strand
ATGAAATGTTACACAGTTGTAGTACACCACCTGAAGATGTGCATGAAATAATATGGTTCCTTTCTGAGATTTTGAAGGGGAGATAATTCTTTAAATATTTTCCTCAAAAAGGGGGAGGCTGAACCTTGTCAGCACATGTTCTCCTAATCGGCTGCTTGGATTTTCATGAAATGTTACACAGTTGTAGTACACCACCTGAAGATGTGCGTGAAATAATATGGTTGCTTTCTGAAATTTTGAAGGGGAGATAATTCGTCTTTGAATATTTTCTGGCAAAAGGGGAGGGCTAACCTTGTCAGCGCATGTTCTCCTAAACGGATTCTTGGATTTTTTATCAAATGTTGCACAGTTGTAGTACACCACCTGAAGATGTGCATGAAGTAATATAGTTGCTGCTCGAAATTTTGAAGGGGAGATAGTTCATCTTTGAATATTTTCTGGTAAAAAGGAGGACGAAATTTGCAAGCGCATGTTCTCTAAAACGGGTATCTGGATTTTGATAAAATGTTACACAGTTGTAGTATACCTCCTGAAGATTTGCATGAAATAATATGGTTGCTGTCCGAAATTTTGAAAAGGAGATGATTCTTCTTTGAATGAATTCTTGAAAAAAGACGGTAGGTATATCAATGTGTCTATACTTGTATTGTGTTCACATTTGTTCTGTGTCCACAAATGTATTGTGTCCACACGCACTTAAATTAACACTTGCCATATTGATTCAGGGTTTAGTTAGCGGAGGGTATAACTGGCTGCCATTCGGCGACAACTCTAGTTATATATTGTTGAAGTCATTGGAAATAATTATACTCATATTTCAAAATTGCAGTATAAAAATAATAAACATGTAGAGTCTTCATATATGAGATTTATTTTTATTTGGTGTGAAACAGCCTGCAATGCTTGCTGAAGCTCTCATTGTCCCTGTTTCTATGCCTCATAAAAATAAATCTCATATCTGAAGACACTACACATATATTGTTTAAGTATACAGTCTCAAATAAAACATCAAAGACCATTGTTTTGAAACAGCAAAAGTGATATTAAAACGAAGAAATAAATTGGTTTATATTAGTAAACATGTTCTTAATCTTATTTGTAATTTATTTCAAGAAATAGTTCTATAGCTTCATTCATAGAATATGGGCTGAAAATACATATTTGTGAGTTCATTCAATATAGTCATATTTGTGCTAGTAACTGTCCCCCCTTTTTTTTGTTTTTTAAATATTTTGGTATTACATGACATGTGGGAGGGTTATGTTGCCAACCTGTCCATAACAGATTTTATTTACTTTTGCATGATGATTATGTTTGGATAAGTTTGTCTGTACTGTCTGTTTTCTTTCACCTTTACAAATTGATGTAGTCAAATTTTCATGTCATACCCTGTTCTTATTTCGTTCTTATTTATGTACTTTGTTAGGGCTTTGTCATGATATGAGATAACAAATTAACATGCGATTTGCTTTGTAGAAATACATTTCAATATCTGCTTTGTTTTCATGCATATAAAATCCAGTGTGTTTGTTTCAGTATTTAATGTATGTTCGTATGGATTACCGTTTGACTTGGATTTTGTCCCTCTTCAAATGCCAAATAGAACAACAGACAGAAACTAAGCCGGATGATCCTATCAGTGGGTTTGATGTGTGTTGTCAACTCAATCTGTTGTCTATTTTAATTTTTGAAATTTTATTTCCTCTAAATTTATTTTGCAATAATTATTGTGTCGCCTGTGTTCATGCAGTAGCGACATATAGGGATCACTATCTGTTGTCTTATGTGGGTGTCAGTGTTGTTGTCCATTGCAGTCACAAAAAAATTCTGTCACCTTTTTCCCAGAAACCATGTATCTGAGCCTCCTGCAATTTGGCATTGAGTATCAGTATGGGGACCTATACCGTGTAAAAGAGTTTCAGATCTCTCGCTTGCTGTCTTCCTGTTTTACGGAACTTTTGGGGTCTTGAAAGTTTCTGTTGCATCGTCTCTTGAATCACATATCACAGCCTTCTGAAAATTAGAATGAAGTACAAAAAGTGGGCCTATACCATATATGAGAGTTTGGGATCTCTCACATGCCCACTTCCTGTTTGTTAGAACTTGAAATATTTTTCATGTCTTGAAAATCCGTCATTTCTTTCATATAGAGTATCATACTGTGTAAGAGAGTTTCGGATCTCTCTCATGCTCATTTCTTGTTTGACTTAAATTATAATTTTTTTTTTGCATTATTACACAGGTGACACATGTCTTCATGGAAGACTTACTACTAAGTATTAATGTCAAATGTGTGAATTTTGTCTAATTGTAATAATAAAACCTCCAATTTCAGACATATTCCATATTGCAATTTATTGTGTCGAAGACCTGACATATATGGATTATTATCTTTTGTCTTGCCCTGTCATTACTGTCTGTCAGTTTGTCAGTCTGCAGCTCTTTCAGAAGTGTTGGTAAACCAACTTTCAGATTTACCTGATCTATTTTGAGTTTCATTGAGCCAAAATAAGCTCATTTGTTAATTTGGTTTGTTTGTCCATTGCACCATCAAAATTTATTTTGTATCCGCTTTAAGATTTGTACAATAAATTTAAAAAAGTAAGGCAGTTGTGCAAGTGGATTTTAGTAGTGCCTTCCTACTCAAATGGGTTAGCCCTTACCATTTGCTTTGGCATTTTTCATACTTCTCTTTGATAAAATTCACAATCATAGTAACAATAAATGAGTGCAATAATTCCAGCTTTTTATTTTGTGCTTCTTTATGTTTGACGATTTTTGCATAACAAAAAACTTCCAAGTGAAAGAAAATGTTTTTTTTCCATAATGAATTGTACATGATTACAGAGAGAAAGCCATTTGCAAAGCATTTTCAAAAAGTTGAATCATTTGATTTAATTATGCTTTATTACTTTATTAGGTATGCAAACAGTCAAACTGCCACCTTGCTCTCCTTTGAAAAATGTGATAAGATATTATAATGAAAAGTTCAATTTTCTTATTGCTTCTTCAGATTATTTTCTACAAGTAACATGTTAATTGATAAACAATACATAATATATAATAATTCTTTGTCTGATATATTATACATGTCTTTTTTCTCATTACAGGTTTAGATTTAGAGGCTATAAGTACCCATGCTGAAGGCATCTTTGATGGCAGGTTAGTGTGTAATACGTTTGTATCAGTATTGGCTTAGTTTTATGTAATTTCTGAAAGGGAATGAAGTTGACTATGAAATATGCTTTTTGGATTAGTGTCTATCTAAAGGATAGATACATTGTTCTTAAACACCGCCCAGCTGCTGTACCCAGTTGACCTCAAACCAACCTCACACAGTCAGACAATTGTGATCATACCCATGCTAAAAGAATCCTTTTCGGGAAACCTTGAATACTTCTTTCTGATCTCATAAAAAAACTCTGAAACTCAATTGTCTTTTTAGCTCACCTGGCCTACAAGGCCAAGTGAGCTTTTGCCATCACTTTGCGTCCGTCGTCCGTCAGTCCGTCCATCAACAATTTCTAAAATCTTCTCCTCTGAAACCGCTGGGCGAATTGTAACCAAACTTGGCCTGAATCATCACCAGGGTATGCAGTTTCAAAATTGTGGTTGATTAGTCCGAGGATCAAACCACATGGCTGCTGTTACTAAAAATAGAACATAGGGGTAACATGAAATAATATTTTTTAGATAGTGTCAAGCAAATTCAGTCTTTAAAAGACTGTAAATTGCTGTTTTTTGCAAATAACTCCAAAACTGTTACAGATATCAAAAATCTGACAAAATGATCAACATGGCAAGATCTACCTGCCCTGCAATTTTGAAGAAAATCTTAAAACCCGTCTTGGAGTTATTGCCCTTTTTCCGTTAAATTTTCAAAATTTTAATTTATTTTATTTTTTATTTGAAAAACTATAACAGATAGAGGTCAACTTTAAATTGCAAAATGTTCAGCATATCAAGATCTACCCACCCTGAAATTTTGAAGAAAATCCAAAACCCCTTGTAGGAGTTATTGCCCTTTTTTCACCAAATTTTTTTTAATTTTTGTATTTTTTGTCTTTTAGTTCCTAAACTATAGAAGATGAAGGTTAAGTGTGAAATGATGAAATGCTTGCCATGCTGTGGCAAATTCAAAACTGGTGTTGAAAATAGTTTGTTGACCTCCATTTTCAAAATGGCCGCCAAAAAGGGCGGGAAAATTCAACATTGTCTGATTTCAATGAAATTTGGTTTCCAAATAGATATTGATGTTGCGACTTCAAAACCAGTGTTGAAAATTGTTCATTGACAACCATTTTTAAAATGGCCGCCAAATAAAGGCGGGATAAATTCAACATTGTCCTATTTCAATGAAATTTGGTTTCCAAATAGGTATTGATGTGGCAACTTCAAAACTGATGTTAAAAATTGTTTGTTGACTGCCATTTTCAAGATGGCTGCCAAAAAAGGCTGGAAAATTCAACATTGTCTGATTTCAATGAAATTCTGTTTCCAAATAGATATTGATGTTGTGACTTAAAACTGGTGTTGAAAATTGTTCATTGACCGCCATTTTCAAAATGGCTGCCAAAAAAGGCGAGAAAATTCAACATTGTCCGATTTCATTGAAATTTGGTTTCCATATAGGTATTGATGTGGCAACTTCAAAACTGATGTTAAAAATTGTTCATTGACTGCCATTTTCAAAATGGCCGCCAAAAAAGGCAGGAAAATTCAACATTTTCTGATTTCAATGAAATTTGGTTTCCAAATAGATATTGATGTTGCGAATTCAAAACTGGTGTTGAAAATTGTTCATTGACAGCCATTTTCAAAACGGCTGCCAAAAAAAGGCGGGGAAATTCAACATTGTCCGATTTCAATGAAATTTGGTTTCCAAATAGGTTTTGATATGGCAACTTCAAAACTGATGTTAAAAATTGTTCTTTGACTGCCATTTTCAAAATGGCTGCCAAAAAAAGGGTGGGAAAATTCAGCATTGTCTGATTTCAATGAAATTTGGTTTCCAAATAGATATTGATGCTGCAACTTCAAAACTGATGTTGAAAATTGTTCATTGACCGCCAGTTTCAAAATGGCCACCAAAAAAGTCGGGAAAATTCAACATTGTGTGATTTCAATGAAATTTGGTTTCCAAGTAGGTATTGATGTGGCAACTTCAAAATTGATGTTTAAAATTGTTCGCTGACGGCAATTTTCAAAATGGCCACCAAATAAGGCGGGAAAATTCAACATTGTCCGACTTCAATAAAATTTGGTTTCCAAATAGATATTAATGTTGCGACTTTATGGTGTTAAAAATTGTCGTTGAATGCCATTTACAAAATGATGTCTAGACTTCAAAAATGTTGTCAAAAGTGGTCATTAGCAAGAATGTTTTTTGTCAATTATGTTCTAATACACTACGTTCAAACAAACATAAATTATTTATGTACTTGTTTGCTTCCGTATTCTAATTGACAAAACAGCTCCAACTCTGACTAAATGAATAAACTAAATAAGTAACAAGTTTATTTTAGAATCAGACAGGCACGAAGACCAGTTTCGAAATGGATAGTCTGCCTTTTACATTAATATCTGCATTTAAAGTTTCATAGTAAAAATGTCAGAATAGTTATGTACCTTCAAACTTTCATCCACTTTAGTATTAGGTTGAGACTCCTCCTTAAGCGCTTGTAGACCTGTTGTCCTTCTTGCAGTCTCTCGCCAAATGCCCAAAGAATCCAGTTGAAACACTGCTCTCCTTTTCCTCGCTTAACCTGGGCAGCTTGAAGCTGCCTGCCCCCGAGAAAGGGCTGAAGCTGAAAATTACCAGGATTTGCGTTCGATGCTGTTTGACTAGACGATCCTGCGGCCTCGACTGGCCTCTTTCGGGCGGTTTTCTTGTCTGATTTAGTGGACTTTAACTTCCTGGCTGCCCTAGAATATTTTTGTCATCCTCTGAATCGCTTGCCAGTTCGTCTGTTAAATATTCCTCTACGGTTTTCCAGCCGCCTTCAGACTTGTCGGCTATCCTAATAAGTTTGTTTCTTTTCTTTAAGTCGGCGACACATTTCTCGAGAGCCTCTTCTGCTCTGCTAATCTTGTTTCTACTTAGCAAGTGTAAAGCATGCTGTATTCCATCTAGCAAATCTGTGTTGAATTCAAACTGAACTTTATGTCCTTTAAATTTAAAATTCGTGTGCGCTTTCATAACTTTTTTCTCCAAAGACTGTGTGGTCTCTTGGAAATTTGTTCTCAATGGCCTAAAATTTGTTGTTCATGTAGGTCTTAATCAGAGAGAAAAGATCTGCATTAGAGACTTCGTTTTTGTCACGCTCTGTGTTGCGAATACCTGAACTAGTTTCATGTCTAGTGTTCTGTAAAACAGGGATGTCTTCAGTTTCTAAATCTAGCTCCGGGTCCGACATAACTTCAGTAAATTCTAATAATTGTAGTAACGTTCTAGCTGGTCAACGCCCTTCGATGACGAAAATCATGCGCAACCCCTTATATATCATCGGTCTACTCGACTAACCGGTTTAACAACATATAATTCAGGCTCAAAATCATAATTAAATATATAAAAGCCCAACAAAGAATATAGTAAAACTTGATCAGACTTCAAATACAGTTCAAGATATTGGTTGTGTTTGAGCTACCAAAGTTGGAGAGACTGAAGTTCAACTGAATAACTTACAATGTTAGCTTGATTATTGCAAATGAAAACCAGGTGAGCGATACAGGCTCCTGGGAGCCTCTGGTTATGTTCATACCTCATCCAAGATGGCCGCCAGGGGGAAACATGGTCTAACATAGTGACCCTATGTGAAATGCATTCAAAGATCTTCTCTGAAACTACAGAGCCAATGGGAACCAAACTTGGTCACAATAGTCCTTGGGTGGTTTCCTTCAAAGCTTGTGACTTCAGTATGTATGTCAGAAACTGTAACATCTGGTGAAGTGATGTATAGTATGGATAATAATGCCATTAATGGATGGTCTCTTGGTGACAATGAATAAAACCAGTCACCAGGTGAGCGATACAGGCTCATGTGAGCCTCTAGTTTCATTGAACATTAGTGTTTGATTGCATTGACGTTTCACTAGTGGAATAGTTATTGAATCACAGGATGAATTTGCCATTCATGGCATTTTTATGTATAGATGTATGAATACAGAACGAGAATTATGAATGACCGATGCTTTTATTCTTGAATGTCTTAAATGTAAATCTCTGAACCGTCAAGATGCAATGTAATTTGAAATAAATCCCAAAATGTACAATCTTTGGATGACGTAATGTTTGTTTACATTTAGATGTAGATCAAATAGATGTCTCTGTCGTATGATAATAGTCATAGGTAATAAGTACATGTATATTACCTTTCTATACTCTCCCAATATCTCTTGAATCTCAAGATTTCAAAACAGATCCAGTATCACGAAGTCATTGTTTATGTGCGTTGTTGATTCAGTTTAAAGAACGAAAATTTACGGTTATTCCAAGTAGGCTGTTCCATTGTACTTGTTACGAAGCGAACACTGTTGCATAGGGGTCTTCTCTTAGGTCCGCATTGAGCATGCATTTTAAAGGCCGAATCAAAACTTGTACTGAAGTTTGTGTTTTAGTTATGTCATGATACATAGTATGAAACAGATGGTATTTTGGGTATTTTGCAATGACCCGTTTGGCATTGACAAGATTCGAGCAACGATTAGTCGGGGTTGTTGCGTCTGTTGATTGTCGTTGATCGAACAGGTGTTTCGTGTTGTATGTTGATAACATTTTAGTCTTACAAAGCTTGAAGATAAGCGTCATTTGAGTATTTCAGTCATTTTTCAATAGCATACAAACTGATATCGTAGCAAAAACTTAGACTCATTGTTACACAAAGAACTTTGCACAGTCAGTTCATTGTATTTCTTGGACGAATTATTATCTACATAAACAACGGGTGCATTGCTGAGGTCTTGTCAGCTTTTGTGTCTTGGTCACCACTCACGAACATTCCATTACTTGGTGATTTTCAGAAAAAAAGGGTTCTTTTTTATCTTTCTTTTTAGCTCACCCGACCCGAAGGGTCGGTGTGAGCTATTGCCATCATTTGGCGTCCGTCGTCCGTCCGTCCGTTCAACTTTTCACATATTCATCTTCTCCTCTGAAACTACTGAAGCAAATTCAACCAAACTTTACAGGAATGATGTATGGAAGGTCCTTTACAAAGATTGCTCATTTAGTTCCGATCCGATAAAAAACATGGCCGCCAGTGCGGAACTTAGGTTTAACATTGGACCCTATGGGAAAAATCACATTTTCATCTTCTGCTCTGAAAAGGCAAAAGCAAATTGAACCAAACTTTACAGGAATGATGTACTTAAGGTCCTTAACAAAGATTGCTCATTTTGTTCTGATCTGACGAAAAACATGGCGGCTAGCTTGGAACTTGGTTTAACATAGGACCCTATGGGAAAATCACATTTTTGGCCGGGTTGCACGGAGTGCAAATCTGGCTTATAGTATGGTGAATGTTGGGCGGATGGGCGGGCGGGTGGGCGGGGAAAATGGGATACTGATTTTGTGAAATCAACTCCTCCTACAGTTTTCAACCTACATTATTGAAACTTCACAAAATGTTTCTATATATGTATATTGTAGATGTGCACCTCCCTTTTTGGAATTATTTTGAAAATTTTTTCCTATTTTTAAAGCGTTGGAACTTATTCTTTTTTTATCGACATTTTCAACAAAGGTTACCTATTTTGTGAAATCAACTCCTCCTACAGTTTTCAACCTACATTTTTGAAACTTCACACAGTGTTTCTATATATATTGTAGATGTGCACCTCCCTTTTTGGAATTATTTTGAAAAGTTTTTCTTATTTTTACGGACTTTGGAACTTAGTCATTTTTTATCAACATTTTCAACAAAGGGTACCTATTTTGTGAAATCAACTCCTCCTACAGTTTTCAACCTACATTATTGAAACTTTACAAAATGAATCTATATATATTGTTGATGTGCACCTCCCTTTTTGGAATTATTTTGAAAATTTTTTCCTATTTTTACGGACTTTGGAACTTAGTCATTTTTATTGACATTTTCAACAAAGGGTACCCATTTTGTGAAATCAACTCCTCTTACAGTTTTCAACCTACATTTTTAAAACTTCACAAAATGTTTCTTTATATATTGTAGATGTGCACCTCCCTTTCTGGTATTATTTTGCAAATTTTATCCTATTTTTACAGACTCTGGAACTTGTTCAATTTTTTTTGACATTTTCAACAAAGGGTACCTACTTTGTGAAATCAACTCCTTCTACAATTTTCATCTCTGACTTTTGAAACTCCACAGAATGTTTCTATATATTTTGAAGATGTGCACCTGACTTTATTGAATTATTTCCAATATTTTTCATATTTTGCCAGAACTTTTGACTTAGTCATGTTTTATCAATATTTTCAACATATTCTATACACAGACCCAGTAGGGAACCAATAAAACAACGCTTTATAGCTAGAAGCACCCAAACGCAACCCGGCCATTTGAGTCTTTGACCCATTTTCATCTACTCCTCTGAAATAACAGAAGCAAATTCAAGCAAACTTTTCAGGAATGATGTATGGAAGGTCCTTTACAAAGATTGCTCATTTCCTTCCAATCTGATAAAAAACATGGCCACCAGCGCGGAACTTAAGTTTAACATTGGACCCTATGGGAAAAATCATATTTTCATCTTCTGCTCTGAAACGGCTGAAGCCAATTGAACCAAACTTTACAGGAGTGATGTACTTAAAGGTTTTAACAAAGATGGTTCATTTTGTTCCGATCCGATGAAAACATGGCCGCCAGAACAGAACATGGTTTAACATAGGACCCTATGGGGAAATCACATTTTCATCTACTCCTCTGAAACCACTGAAACAAATTCAATCAAACTTTACAGGAATGGTGTATGGAAGGTCCTTGACAAAGATTGCTCATTTCCTTCCAATCCAATAAAAAACATGGCCGCCAGTGCGGAACTTAAGTTTAACATTGAACCCTATGGGAAAAATCACATTTTCATCTTCTGCTCTGAAACGGCTGGAGCCAATTGAACCAAACTTTACAGGAGTGATGTACTTAAGATCCTTAACAAAGTTGGCTCATTTCGTTCTGATCCTACAAAAAACATGGCCGCAAGCACGGAACGTGGTTTAACATAGGACCCTATGGGAAAATAACATTTTCATCTACTCCTCTGAAACCACTGAAGCAAATTCAACCAAACATACAGAAATGATGTATGGAAGGACCTTTTCAAAGATTGCTCATTTTGTTTCAATCGTTAAAAAACATGGCTGCAAGAGCGGAATGGACCCTATGGGAAAAATCATATTTTCATCCTCTGCTCTGAAATGGCTGAAGCCAACTGAACTAAACTTTACAGGAATGATGACCTAAAGGTCCTTAACAAAGATTGCTCATTTCATTCTGATCCGACAAGAAACATGGCGACCAGCAAGGAACATGGTTTAACATAGGACCCTATGGGAAAATCACATTTTCATCTTCTTCTCTGAAATAACTGAAGTAAATTCAACCAAACTTTACAGAAATGATGAATGGAAGGTCCTTTGCAAAAATTACTAATTCCATTAGGATAAAACAAAAACATGAGTGCTAATGGAGAACTTAGCTAAGTATTAGACCCCATTGGTAATAAACATGTTTTGGTCATGCATGGCATAGAAGCATTTTGTCAGGTGAGCGATACAGACTCAGTCTCTGAGTGTCTAGTTTCTGATGTCATCAGATTAAACACATAGTGAAAATGTGTACACATGCATGACAGAGACAAGTAATGATTCATAGCATACATGGATGGTACATAATATGTCAAAAGATTAGATGCTGATCATTGCCATCATAGACACTAATCTGTCAGTCCCTTTGGGACTTTGAGTAATTAAGTCTTGTCCTATTTATTGTCCATTGTGTATGACCTTACCGGTCTACTTGTTCCTATTGTGTAACCAATTTAGCAAATTGAGTCGTGAGTGGGTGGTGTATTGGAATACCCTTGTCCGTCCGTCCGTCCGTCCGTACGTCCGAAGTTTATCACATTTTTCTCAGCTACTGCTGGGCCCATTCATTTCAAATTTGGTATTTGACTTTATATATAGGGGGAATGCGTTGTCTGTCATTTTGGTCTCCTAATGATATCAACTTCCTGTTTGGCGGGACTTAGCGATTTCCCCTTAATTGAACATAGTGAAAATTTTCGTCTCACTTTTCTCGGCAACTGCTGGGCCGATTTATTTCAAATTTGGTATTTATCTTTATATATAGGGGGAATTTGGTCGCCTTATGATATCAACTTCCTGTTTGGCAGGACTTTGTCATTTCCCCCTTTATTGAACATAGTGAAAATTTTCGTCGCACTTTTCTAAGCTACTGCTGGGCCGATTTATTTCAAATTTGCTATTTGACTTTATATATAGGGGGAATGCGTCGTCTCCCATTTTGGTCGCCTTATGAAATCAACTTCTTGTTTGGCAGGACTTAGCCATTATTCCCTTTATTGAACAAAGTGAAAAATTTTGTCGCACTTCTCTCAGCAACTGTTGGGCCAATTTATTTCAAATTTGGTATTTGACTTTATATATAGGGGGAATGTGTCATCTCCCATTTTGGTTGCCTTATGATATCAACTTCCTGTTTGGCAGGACTTTGTCATTTTTCCCTTTATTGAACATAGTGAAAATTTTCGTCACAATTTTCTCAGCTACTGCTTGGATGATTTATTTCAGCGAGTAGGGGTATACCTAGCACGACAATGCGTGCAACCTCATGTTTTTTTGACCAACAGGTATAGCTATACTACAACATATATTGGAAAAAGTTTTTGGTGGATTGCTATTGTTAACTAATCAAAATACTCAGTGTCCTTTTGAATTGTTCAACAATACTATTGTGTATCAATCTGTAATGGCCTGGGGAGGTTTTACCTTGATCTGTTGATGGAAATAGGGACTATATAGAGTTTATATTTAATGAAAAAAGAATGCAACTTATCAAATTATTAAAATAACATCATTAAAAAATAAATATTGTGATATAAATAAAGGGAATTTGATTTAGTTGTAATTTTTTCATTCCATTAATTGGGTAAATTTATCTTTTAAGGTAATACTTTTTCAAGATAAAACCTCCCCAGGCTATAACAGATTGATATACAATAGTATTGTAGGAAAAGTTAAGGTTGACTGGGCGGAGTTACCTGTCAGTCAGGATTTGATCATTCCAAATCATGAATTGGTACAAGAGACCAAAAATATTGTGATCTTATTAATAGATCAATAATTGCTTGATTGGTAAATATTATTATCTATATCTCCAGGCATAAAAATACAAACTATTTGTTTTTGAAAAGTGTTCACTATAAAGATACCTAAATGATTATTAATGATTAACTTGATAATATCTTTTTAACACCTTACGTTGGCACTACACATAAAAAGTATATTAACCCCATTTCAAAATTTAAGGCAAACTCCGCCCAATCAATCTTAAGTTTTATTACAATATTGTTGAACAATTCAAATAGACACTGAGTATTTTGATTAGTTAACAATAGCAATCCACCAAATACTTTTTCCAATATATGTTGTAGTATAGCTATACCTGTTTGTCAAAAAAATGATGTGAATAGAAGACTCAAATTGTTAAATTGGTTACACAATATCAACAAGTAGACCAGTAAAGTCATACACAATGGACTATAATATAAATTTTCTTTCCAATTCCATCTTTGTAGAAAATGATAAGTTTATGATTTTCCTTTTTTGTAGCAATGAAACTCAGGATTTAGATTTAGATGGACAAGGAGGGAAGATGTTCTTACGAGTTTTATTAAACTTGGTGATGCATAACTATCCAACCTTGGTATCAGGTTCATTGCAGTTATTATTTAGACACTTCAGTCAAAGACAGGAAGTTCTGCAGGCATTTAAACAGGTAGAGTTACAGTGTGCAGACATAGTCTATTATGTTCATTGTTCACCAAGAGAATAATTGTATTTGTTACATCAGAGGCAAACTGAGTATAGGTTTGTCAGAGGTTTATGATCCTGGTAGCAACCTATTCCAAAGTCTTATTCCTTGATCATATGAAAATATCTAGACCTTTCTGTCATAATAAAAACATTATTTAGAAATATGTACATACTTAAAAATGCACGAAATGAGGAATTTTATACATGAAATTAATTCCAAAATCATGTTTATTTTTTATTTCATAAAGTCTCATCTTTCTGTGAAGAGGTTACATAACATCACAAATATATCTATTGCACTGTAAGACTTCAGAATTGACCATGCAACTTTCAGCTCAAAAATTATTGACTAGTCAGATTTGTTCAGATAAGCAATATCTCAGTATTCCCTGTTCTTTAAACATATAATGACATTTAAAATGTACAATTTACAAATGTTGCAACAAGACAAAGACATCATAGGTTTGGTATGATGTTGCAGGTCCAACTTTTAGTAACCAGTAGTGATGTAGAAAACTACAAACAGATCAAAACAGACTTGGATGATTTAAGAAATTTAGTGGAGAAATCAGAATTGTGGGTTTACAAAGTAAAGCAAGCTAGTGAAAAGAAAAACAAGAAACAGGACGATGCAGAAAGCAAGGTAATTATATCATATGTCACTCTTTTTCTGATTCCTTGCTGATTCTGTGATGAATCTATTTGAAACTCTAATAGCTAATGAGAAGTGGCACATACCTGGAAATTCTTGTATTAGTGTCTTAATGGAGAAAGACAATGTATTTTGAAAGTACAAAAAAATTAAAGAAGCCAAGCATGATCCAATTTCATGAAATGGGATTTTTATGCCCCCGCGACGATAAATCGGGGGCATATTGTTTTACCCTTGTCCGTCCGTCCGTCTGTCTTCCGTCCGTCCGAGGGGGGTACATGGTTTGTCCGTGCAACTCCTCCTACAGTTTGTATGCTAGAAAGTCTTTATTTTGCAGATCATTTGTACATATATTGAAGATGTGCATGTGATAAGGATTTTCATTTTGGTGTTATTTTGTCAAAAATATATATTGTTGAACTTAGTCATTTTTTAGTGATTTTTGTCTCGCCTGCGACGAAAGTCGCTGAAAGCGAGACATAGGTATAGCAATCCGGCGGCGGCGGCGTAAACTTTTTTCTAAAACCTTCATAACTTTTCAAGGGTAATACATACAAACATCATCTTTGGTCCACAGCACCACCAAGTGATGACCTTTCCAGCAGCATATATTTTGGATGACCTTGACCTTGTTTTCATGGTTCAGTAAGCACATAAACATTGCGACATAGTTTCACATTCAACTCCTTTTCTCAGGAACTATAATACCTACACTTGTCATATTTGGTCTATAGTGAGATCTATATGGGTACACNTTTGTACCTATATTGAAGATGTGCATGTGGTAAGGATTTTGATTTTGGTGCATTTTTGTCAAAAATATACATTGTTGAACTTAGTCATTTTTGGGGTGATTTTGTAATAGAGGGTACATAGTTTGTCCATGCAACTCCTCCTACAGTTTTGATGGTAGGAAGTTTTTTTTTTGCAGATATTGAAGATGTGCATATGGGAAGGATTTTGATTTTGATGCATTTTTGGAAAAAATACACATTGTTGAACTTAGTCATTTATTGGATGAATTATTAATACAGGGTACACAGATTGTTCTAACAACTTCTCCTAGAGTTTTGAGGCTAGGAAGCTTTAATTTTGCAGTTCATTTGTATCTTTATTGAAGATGTGCATATGTTTTTTGATTTCAATTCATTTTTTTTCAAAAATATACATTGCTCAACTTTTAATTTTTTGGTGATTTAGTAATAGAGGGTACATAGTTAATCTGTGCAATCTAGAATAACATGTGTTTAGCGGGGGCATCATATGTGTTTTACAGACACAAATATTACTAAAAAATCCCAATTTGATTCAACCTTGTGCGGGGGCGTGTCATCCTCTAGTTTTATAAGATTTAATCTTTAGTTAAGGATTTTAGAATTTCATTAATTTTTGTGTCGGACTTTGGGAACAGCGCCTTTTACTGAAATTCTCTTCCTAGTCGGAAATAATGTCATTAGGGACAACAAAGTCTCAGTTCTATATTAAAAACAAATTCAGGTTACTGTTCATTATCTTGTGTTGGAATAGTTCACCAGTATATCAACAATACTTTCAGGGAAGTAAGGAAGATAAAACTGAAGGTGAAGGAGGAAAAAAGAAAGCAAAACAACCTTCTGTTTGGGTAAATATGTTTTATAGAGTTAACAAAGTAATAAAATCGCACTGAATTAATGTCTAATCAGAACGGATATATCAAAATATGTGAAGACCAAAAAGATGCTGATTGGCTGACTGACACCTTATATAAATACCTGTCATGAGCATTTCTAATAATTCAGCATACTACCTTCATTGCACAGTGGGGAACTGACTTCAAATTGTATATCAGCTTTAAAAAAAAGAATTATATTAATTAGCTTAACTTAACCTTCTGTTTATGGTTAATCTAAGTCTTAAAAAGATTTTTTGATACTTTTGTTTGTGGAATATTATGCAAAACCGAGAATCAAAACCATATGTTAAATTGTATTTCCTAAGAGTGATGGATTTCTGAATGAAAAAAAAAAAGTTTTATATATTTCTTAACTTTGTATACAGTACATTGAATAATATTAATTTAAATAATCTTTTTCAGAATATTTCTTCAGAACAGGGATCTCCTATAGAACTGGATCTTGGTCCCCCAATTGAACCCCATTCTGCAAAAAATTACAAAAAAATTAAAGCAGTAAGTATGCTTCCCTTTATGGTAAAAAAAAAGTTGTAGATGTTCTTATACGTAGATTCTGCTGAAAATAAGAATTGTAATCTTTTGTAAAATATCCCTTGTATATAAGTAAGTCTTGAAAGGAAAAACTGAGAATCTTAAATATTGCAATTGATGTAATGTCTTATTATTGACGTCATTGCCTGATATTTTTTTTATATCTAGTCCTACTCAAATCACCAGAAAATCTAAATATCAATCATTTTCATATCTTTACTGATATTTTAACTAAATCACAACATGCTGATGTCATTGGTGTAAAATATTAGATTATCAAAGGTATTAAACAGTTGAATGTCATGAATTTAACTCTTTTTGTCAAATATTTCCTAAATATTTTGTCTACGAGGGAGGTTCACGGGGAGAAAAAGCTTCAAGGGGGAGATTTAGATTTCCCTCGGAGGAGATCCATTCAAAGGGGGAGATTATGCTTTGAAGAGGGAGCCTCCCCCTTAAAGGGGGATGGTTAAGAGGTATGAAGAAACTTCATATGTTGCAGATATTACAACGTCTAACAAGACTATGTGTTCAAGAAACTGCTGATCCAAATGTGAAGAAACCTAAAACCCATGAACAAAGACTATTGAGAAATATGAGTGCCCACCAAGTTGTTCTGGAGTTGTTACAAATACCATATGAAACAGTAAGTTTACATTGACTTTTAAAACAAACTTTTACAGAAAATGGAATTTTCCATTATGAAGCGACCTAAGAGAATGCGGATTTCTCACCTCCATTGCAGTCTGTCTCTATGATGTCACAATAGACGATCTGAGTTGTATATTAAATGTTTTACTTGGAAAATGTGAAAACAAATCTATAAAAATTAGGTCTGAACAAGAAAATGTAAGGAGTTGCAAGTCTGTGATCACTACAAAGTTTGCATCAAAAACATACACAGAAACATGAGATGCGTTCTTACATTGTAAAAGTCATGAATTCTAAGAAAATTGATTGCAAAACTGTTTTGTGTAAAAGGTCTTAACACTTAATCATTTTACTAATGCACCATTTTATTTTAGTATAAATAATAAGGAGAAAATATTTTTCAGAATGATGACAAAAGAATGCATGAAATAATGAGATTTGCCCACCAGTTTCTGCAAAGTTTTTGTTTGAAGAACCAACAAAATCAGAGTTTGTTACATCAAAACTTGGAGCTGTTCATGACACCAGGGGTAATACAAAAACATCTGTGAATTTCTCTAATGTCGAACATTGTCAGATATTAGGTGTAAAGGGGACAGAATACTTGGCTTTCGAAGAGATGTGACACAGTCGTAGTATACCTTCTGAATATGTGCATGAAGAAATAGGGTTGCTTTCCAAAATTTTGAAGGGGAGATAATTTGTCTTTGAGAATTTTCTGGAAAAAAGGGGAGGTATTTCATTGTGTCCATACTTGTATTGTGTCCAAATTTGTACTGTGTCCAAAGGAGTAGAGCCACGAAGGGCCAAAATCGGCCTTATGTCAGATCTTGACAGTATTTGTGTTTTTTATAGAGGACACTATTATTTGCACAAAAATTACTTCAATCTCCAAAATAAAGATACTCTGTTGCCATGGCAACGACTTTTTTTATAGTTTGCATCTACACCTTGAATTCTCTTCTTTCCATTTAATTTCACTGTTATAAAACTATAAACATCGAATATATTGCTACATATAATGCATTTCAATTGTTTCGAACATAAATGACAAATCTTGATGTCATCGGTTCTCTCGTTGCCATAGTAACTGATATTTTGTTACCCCAAAAGGTATAGAATGCTTATTAAAGATGTTATTTCATAAATATTTTCTCGCAAAACATGCATGCTGATTGACTAAAAATTGGTTGCAAAATGGGTTAAATGATTTCAAATGATTTAATAACAAGTTAAGTGGTAGAATTCTTGACGATTGTCATAATGTTGCCATAGCAACGGGAAATCTTTGCAAAAAACGTATTTTTGCATTCAAACAGCTACCAAGTTGAGGAGTGATCTCTTAAATCCAGCATGCCGAACAACCAAAGTGGATCAAAAAGTTTACTAACACTTTGGCCAAGTAAGTCAATTCCGATACAACTATTGTACCGAACGCGTAACCATAGCGACGGACAATGTTGTGTAAAACCCCTTTGTGTATTCCATGTGTTCTTAAAGCAAATATAAAATCATGTGCAAAGGTAGAATAATAAAATAATTGACAGATATCAGAAAATTTCACTATTAAGTTGAAGTCCAGTTCAAACATAAATATCATGTTAACCCACGTATTGTTTCCATGAAAACAGAGAAAATTGAGGAAAAGAAACTCTTCAGCTGCATTGTGTTTAATAATCTCCCAAACAATGCATGCCGACTGAATACATTATGATCAAAAATTTGGACAATACATTTAAGTGTAGTGAATGCAATGGCAATCATGAAAAAATTGTCTCAGCTTATAGGAAAGCAACCAAACTTTGTATTTCGCAATAAAAAAATTCTATACCAAAAGTACTAGGTGATGCCACAAAGGATGTAAAAGAAGCGGATGTCACTTTTCAACCTTCAAACACTTTCAGTATTTTGATTTCGGGCCTGGCACGAACAACCTATTTTATTTGGAAACATATGCAATATGTATATATTTATATACTTTTTTGTAATTATGTTTAAAACTAATGAGAATCTTTCTCGTGCAAATCTCTATACTCCGCTAAGTTTGGCTACCCTTTGGTCAATAGTTCTCTGTAAACCAATACACGCTCAGAAATAATGATAATTATGTCATATCAATATGCAGACTAACAGTTACCGAAAAATCCTTCATGCTGTCTCCTATAAACCTTTAAACCTTTGGAATAACTTAAGCCATGAAAGCTGAAGGTATGGTTTACTTTCGTCGCTTAAGCAAAACTTCCAATCAATATTGATTTCAGCACAAAATTATTATAATGAGGATGACAGAAAACTAGATATACTTCACACTAGATGGAGACATCAGTGTAGTTCTCTGAAAACCACCATGGCAACCATTCATATTTCAAACTACCACTACCCAGATTGCCCATGTGTTGATCCTTATGAGGATGCTTTTCATTTCCTTCTTTAATGTCTTTTTTTTTTCAAATTCAAAGATGTGAACATTATACCAAAATTAATAACTTCACATTGATGACAATCTGGGTGATAAATTAGTAGACATGCGTACTTTCATTAGACAAACAAATCAATTCATATGATGTATGTTAGCTTTTTTATACACCTATACTCTTTTTATACCTCCGCCTTAACAGTTTGGGTATATAGGAACCTTTTGTCCGTCCGTTCGTCTTTCCGTCCGTCTTTCCGTCCGTCCGTCCGTCACACTTTCGTTTCCGGATGATAACTTGCGTTTGCTTTGAAGGAAAGTTTTAATATCAAGTTTGATTTTGACCGTGATCAGATTTTGCGTTCCAGAGTTATTGCCCTTGATTTAGACAAAATCTAAATTTTATGGTTTCCGGATGATAACTTCACTTATCTTTGTGAGAAAATTCTTGCAAATACTAGGATTGCCAATGGGCGGAGGTATCTTTTTGATGAGCAGATTACCTTTTTCTAGTTTTCATAAACGTATACTTATTTCAGATATTCCAATGTTAAAAGTTGCGTTTTGTATGAGTATATCTACTATGCTGTCATAAATTTCTGCGATTAAAAATGGTATATTCCAATTGGTATAACTGATGCCAAATCCTATTGTATGTCTATGCAATAAACTATTATTAAACTTAACTTGGGATAAGCACTGAAAATTTAGTTTTGAAAAATTTTTGTGGGTAGTGTCAAAGCTTATACATTGCATAAGTATGTGCCAAGGAAGTTACTCGCTTCATTTGGAATGACAGTACTGTACAGCTGTAAACCCCATCATTAACAAAAAGACGTCAAAATTACATTATTAGCCAAAGTAAATAAGTTTCAAAGAACAGAAAAAATATTTGAGTACGGGATTTTATAATTTTTGCAGTACATTTGCATTTGTTCATGAAAACCATAAAAATATCGAATTTTAAATTCTGCATGAAAATTGTGAAAATCTGGCTTTAGTTCGTAAAGTTATGTATATTTTTTTTGTTACTTAGAAAAACGATTTTCTTAGGAGCTGGTTTATAGTTAAAGGTATGTCAGGTCTTCTAGAATAGATGTAGTCTGTAATCCTGTACTAGTAATACAGTGTACCTACATTGATTTGATTTGGGAATCTTAGTTTTTATAACTGACATTGCTTAATCTGAACAAGGCCTTATCAATTGATTCTAGTGAACGCATAGATTTATAACAAAAAAACCACATCTTTAAAAAATAAAACTACACGACAAAGAATTGATTTGAAATCGATAAATAAATGATACATTATTTTAGACATTTTGTCATGTTGCATTAATCTGAAATACGGCTTAAAATCCGCATGGCGGAGATTAATTTTATACCAAACCATCTCCTTTACTTTTCTTGAAACTGATGAGAATGAAAATAAATAAAAAAAACCCGAAGAGCTTGGACGATGATTAACAGAATTACAACAAACTTGAGACAAAAATGAGAGACAAAATATACTAGAAATTAGTGGTCGTAAAATACTCGCGGTTTCGGCTCAATTAGCTTAAGTCGTCAATCCTGCTGGAAATTATACTGTCGCCTGACAAAACCAGTATCGTACCCACTATTTCTATGTGGATTAAGCAAGTATTCTTGATTTTTTTGCTGTCGACGCTATATCCATTAGAAACCAGTAATGAACAAGTATCTTCAGAATCGGTCTAGCGGATTTGTAGAATCATCAAGACGATATTAGTTGAAAATGATGTGTCTTAACATGTATGCATTTAAAAACATTATCATGTCATGTGTTTTTTTAAGTGTGAAAAATTAAAACTGCCAGAGGCATATTTAATACGGTATTTCATTTACTTCGAAATTAACAATTTTTGGCAATATATCATTGTGGTTTTTAGACAGTTGTGTTGTTCCAGTCTATCCAGCATTGGTTAGTGCAAACGCCTAGAACGATACTGATTTTTATCAGACATTCCACATATTCCAATTCTACTCTGAGCCGGTAACTGGCAATTAATATTAACTGGAACTTATGCAAGTTATGCATTCTTTCGCCCGTAATAGACCCTATATTATGTATTAGTAACAGATTCCATTTGCCTTTGAATATGTAATCTATATTTTATTTATTCAGTCTCGGGATTTCTGCATACATAAGTTCGGTTCGTTCCGATATTTAATTTGTTAAACACACAGTGATATATATATATCACAGTAAATCGAAAGTATACTATGTACACACGTGCATACATGTAGTTTGAATATAGACACACTGAAATGAAGTAGCTGATATAAATAATTGTATAGAAAGGCGTGACAAAAATGGTTCCATATTAACATATACAATATAAGAAAAATGCACTATGTTGGTATTAAAACGGGAAAAATGAAAACAGGAGACAAGTGTAAGTCATTACATTCCTACCTTAGAGCAGGAGTATACATAAAAACGCAGATAGATTTCTTTAAAAACTGCATTTTAGAAATGTATTGCATTTAATCATTTGACACTTCGTATTTTTAAGAAATATACATATCTTTTTAGATTCTATCGATCTGAAGCTTTCGGTTAAACGACTGCTACAATGTTCAAAAATTTACTTTCTTGTGTGTTCCGCCGTTCATGGAAGTTGCAAAAAGTTAAATTTTCGAAGTGGCCACAGCCTTCGACCAAAATATACTCATTGGAATTTATTTTTATTATTGTTTTACCATTCATTGAAGATCAAAATATTTTGGTCGAAGGGTGTGGCCAAACTAAAAATTGAGAAAATATGTTGGAAATATACCGATTTTTCTCAAAATCTCCATACTTGCGTAAACGGCAAACGTCATAACGCATTATGACGTCATCGAAATGCGAGTACGAAACACATACAAAACGTTCGATACATATGGATGGAAATGGTGACCTATTCACATTAATATGTGACAATTCAATTTTGGTCAAAATACAGGGCCATTTTCGGTCCTTTGTGGCTCTACTCCTTTGTACTGTGTCCATAACTGTATTGTGTTCACACACATACTTGAATTTTCACTTGCTGTATTGATTCAGGTTTCAAATATAAGCAGTATAACTGGCTGCCATTTGGTGACAGTTCTACTTTATATTCCTCCTTTATCATGAACTGAGTTATTAAAAAATGATTAAGATCCTGTCCTGACAAGAAAATCAATGTTGTTAGAATATGAACATTTTTTTTAAACTTCAATATAGATAAAATTTAAATGTCCTTAAGGTGGTACGGGGGTCTAAAATTCAGTCAGATAGAATTTTCTCATTTTTTCATGATTTACCCTTTGTTATTAGAGCATACAAAAAATAAAATAAAAATAAGGGGTCACCGGCCATATAAGAATGAAATATGAAATGTAAAAATCTGCTATTTTGGTTGAAATAATAGGGAAAATTGGCGAATTTTAACAAAAATCTAATTTTTTTTAGTTAAATCAGATAGAATTTTTTAAAATTTAGTAAATGAATAGCTTATATACTGTCCTTCAATTTACATGAAAAAAAATTTGGGGTCACCGAACAAATTTTGTGAATAAATCGCAAAAAACTCTTTTTTTCCTATTATTTCCATGCAAATTATCTCCCCTTAATGGGACAGGAGTTAGCTAGAAGGTTCAATATTTTGCGTGGTTTCTTAATAAAAGTGGCTTATTTTATAGAATTTAACTATTATAAGAGATTTAAAATGGTTTCGGCAATGTTCCCATAGTGAATTTCATTTTAAGTCACATGCGCAAGAATGATGCGCAAATTTAAAATCCCGTACTACCTTAAGTAGCACTGTAAAAGGAAGGTCTGAGGTGATGAAAATCACAATACACCTGGAATATGTTGGCAATAATTATCGCTGTCTCATGAACAAAGATTTTTTAATACAACACATATTTTATTTCATAGCATCCTGTTTAATCTGTGCAGAATGAGGTACAAGCTCCTTAGACTTTAATAAAAAGCATTCCAACTTTGTACACATTTTTACATTCTTTAGCAGAACATTTAACAATCAGTTTATACCAGTTTCAAATCATATTTAATGTTTTCAACCTTTTCAAGTTTGAATTTGATGTACATATTTATTTTCAGTTGTTGGAAGCAGAGACAATGACAGCTATTTTCCAGGACAATGCTTTACTATGTAATGACATAACAGAGGGTGTGGTTCAACATTTTGTACATTGTATAGAAACCCATGGGAGACATGTTCCATATCTAAAATATCTACAAACTATTGTCAAAGCTGAAAATAAATACATCAAAAAGTGTCAGGATATGGTAATGGCTGAGGTAAGCATGGTATACTAAGATATCTACAGACTATTGTCAAAGCTGAAAATAAATACATCAAAAAGTGTCAGGATATGGTAATGGCTGAGGTAAGCATGTTATACTAAGATATCTACAGACTATTGTCAAAGCTGAAAATAAATATATCAAAAAGTGTCAGGATATGGTAATGGCTGAGGTAAGCATGGTATACTAAGATATCTACAGACTATTGTCAAAGCTGTAAATAAATACATCAAAAAGTGTCAGGATATGGTAATGGCTGAGGTAAGCATGGTATACTAA
>MJUU01044178.1:152243-164379 GCA_002080025.1 Modiolus philippinarum | reverse complement strand
ATAAATACATCAAAAAGTGTCAGGATATGGTAATGGCTGAGGTAAGCATGGTATACTAAGATATCTACAGACTATTGTCAAAGCTGAAAATAAATACATCAAAAAGCGTCAGGAGATGGTAATGGCAGAGGTAAGCATGGTTTACTAATCCTTTAATCTGAAATGACTGATAGTTTAAAATTCAGTATTTCAGTGAGAATTATTTCAATGAGCAACATGGGTCGGTTATCTCCCTGTACCAAGTTAGTTTTGTATGATTCAAAGTGGAGATAATTTTAATTAGCATATTAATAGCCTCTTTTGATATTGAAATTAAAAATTATCTCCACTTTGACTATATATAACTAACTTGGTACAGGGAGATAACCGACCGAGGTTCCTCATTAAACTTAAAAGGTCAAAGAAAAGAAAATATGCTATATAAATAAATGATGGTGCCATATCGATTTGAACTTGAAATGTGTTGAACCAAATGATTATGTTTCTGGTGACTTCTTCTTTTAGTGTAACAATTGAAGTTGATTTCAGTGTTGTTGCCCCTTCTACCTACTAAAAAGGTGTACACAGTTGAATAGATGTACTCTGGTAATTGATTGTAATATTCATTATATTTTACAGCTTGTAAATGTTGGAGAAGAAGTGTTATTGTTCTATAATGACAGATCATCCTTCCAAACATTTGTTGAATTAATGAGATCAGAGAGACATCGTACTGATGCTGCCAGTCCTCTAATCTACCACATAAATCTGGTACAACTTTTAGCTCTGTGTACAGAGGGAAAAAATGTCTACACAGAAATTAAATGTCATTCATTGTTACCATTAGATGACATTGTTAGAGTAGTGACACATGCAGATTGTATTCCGGAGGTAAGGATTAATGTATAAATGTTTCTGAAGAAGCCGATTCCTTTGTTAGCTCACCTGGCCAAAGGCCATGTGAGCTTTTGTCATCACTTGGCGTCCGTCGTCGTCCGTAAACTTTTCACATTTTGACTATCTCCTCTGAAACCACTGGACCAATTTTAACCCAACTTTACAGAAATGATGTATTGTAGGTCCTTCACAAAGATTGACGAAATTTTTCCGATCTGCCAAAAAACATGGTCGCCAGTGCAGATCATAGTTTAACATGGGACCCTATGGGAAAAGCATAATATTTGCTATCTCCTCTAAAGCTACTGAAACAAATTGAACCAAACTTTACAGAAATGATGTATGGAAGGTCCTTTATGTAGATTGCCGTAATTTTTCCTATTCACTTAAAAACATGGCCGCCAGCACAGAACATAGTTTAACATGGGACCCTATGGGAAAAGTATATATTTGCTATCTCCTCTGAAACTACTAAAGCAAATTGAATCAAACTTAACAGGAATGATGTATGGAATGTCCTTTACTTAGGCCATACAAAATTAATTAATTGGTTCTCAGGCAATTTTTCATTTAAAATGATGAGGGAGGGAGGTGATTTTTGTTATCTTTTTATTAGCCAAAAAATAGATGAGGCAGTTTTTTACGTTGTAAAAACCACCAAAAATGTAGTGAGGGACGTGATTTTTTGTTTTTATTTTATTGAAATGGCAAAAAATAGGGTCAATGAGGGGCTTTTTTCAAGCCTCAAACTAGATGAGGGAGGGCCTGTGAACCAATAAATTATTTTTTTATGGCCTTAGATTACCGAAATTTTTCTGATCCACAAAAAAAAAACAAAAAAAACATGGCAGCCAGTGCAGAACATAGTTTAACATTTGACCCTAAGGGAAAAGCATATTTGCTATCTCCTCTGAAGCTACTGAAGCAAATTNTGCAGAAATTTTTCTGATCTGCTAAAAAACATGGCTGCCAGCACAGAACATAGTCTAACATGGGACCCTATGGGAAAAGCATATATTTGCCATCTCCTCTAAAGCTACTGAAGCAAATTGAACCAAACTTTACAGGAATGATGTATGGAAGGTCCTTTACTTAGTTTGCCAAAATTATTTCAATCCACCTAAAAACATAGCCGTCATCACAGGGCATAGTTTAACATTAGACCCTATGGGGAAAAAGCATATATTAACTAACTCCTCTGAAGCTACTGAAACAAATTGAATCAAAGTTTGGAGGAATGATGTATGGAAGGTCCTTTACTTAGATTACCTGAATTTTGCCAATCAACCAAAAAACATAGCTGCCAGGGCAGAATATAGTTTAACATGGGACCTATGGGAAAAGCATATATTTTCTATCTCCTCTGAAGCTACTGAAGCAAATTGAACCAAACTTTTCAGGAATCATGAATGGAAGGTCCTTTACTTAGATTACTGAAATCTTTTTTTGATCGGCTAAAACCATGGCTGCCAGGGCAGAACATAGTTTAACATGGGACCCTATGGGAAAAGCATACATTTGCTATCTCCTCTGAAGCTACTGAAGCAATTTGAACCAAACTCTACAGGAATGACGTATGGAAGGTCCTTTATGTAGAGTGAAATTTTTCTGATCTGCTGAAAAACATGGCCACCAGTGCAGAACATAGTTTAACATGGGACCCTATTGGAAAAGCATATATTTGATAATCTCCTCTGAAGCTACTAAAGCAAATTGAATCAAACTTTACTGGAATGATGTATGGAATGTCCTTTACTTAGATTACCAAAATTTTTCAGATCCCATAAAAACATGGCTGCCATCACCATGATCACTGAACATAGTTTAACATTGGACCCTAAGGGAAAATCACATTTTCATTTTCTCCTCTGATACCACTGAAGCAAATTAACCAATCTTTACAGTAAGGATGTATGGAAGATACTGTACAAAAATTGGTCATTTCATTTCGATCTGACAAAAAACATGGCCTACAGTGCAGAACATAGCTTAACATTGGAGCCAGGAATGAGATAATCATCATCACTGAAACTAATCAAGCAAATTTAACTTAATGTATAGATTTTTTACAAAAATTTTTATTTTAATAGGATCAGAAAAAAAACCATGGGTGCTTATAATGAAGAACATAGCTAAACATTTGACCCCATTGGTAAGAAAACATAATTTTAAGTCATGTATGGGAGAGAAGCATTTTGTCAGGTGAGCGGATACAGGCTCAGTCTCTGAGCCTCTAGTTAGGCATTATCCATTCTTTTTATACCTTTCTCAACCAAAATTGATAGGTATATAGGTTTACCTCTTTCTATTTGCATTTTCTGTACCACTCCCCATGAATC
This sequence comes from Modiolus philippinarum, assembly GCA_002080025.1. Taxonomy (NCBI): domain Eukaryota; kingdom Metazoa; phylum Mollusca; class Bivalvia; order Mytilida; family Modiolidae; genus Modiolus; species Modiolus philippinarum. Next base: position 161,164 of record MJUU01044178.1, on the reverse strand, counting down.
AGAAGATATTTTAATGCCAAAGTTAAAAATCCACCAAATTTTGTCTGTGAAAAATAAATGTCTTTCACATTTTGATGGGAGATAATTACATATACACAAATGTTCTTATTTAATATTGAATTAAATTGCGTCCAAATTATGATAGCGTATTATATTTTCTTAGCTGTGTTTGATTCTCTTATTCTCACAGCCATTCTCAGTTTCTTGGTTACGTTGTCATTTCTTGAAAAGTCTTTTAATTTAATTGATTGGTAAATTAGTCAGTGTGCACGCATTTATTCATATTTCAGGTGAAAGCTGCTTATATCAACTTCCTAAATCACTGTTACATTGATACTGAGGTAGAAATGAAGGAAATTTATACAAGTCCTCACATGTGGAATCTGTTCCAGAACTTCTTAGAAGATATGGGAAGGGTAAATATGAATATCAATAAAAATATTGTATTATGAATGGATTAAAAGCACATGATTGGCAAAAAAATTACATAGACCTTATTTGTTCAGGGATGAAAGAGTTACTGTTGGGGTATTTTTATTTTTAGATAAGCAGACATAGTGGCTGTTGTCATATGAAACATTTAAATAAGGATAAAAATGTTAAACAATACCATGGAAATAATAATTATCAGATACAGAGAGGAGATAGCACTCCCAATAGTCAGGCATTATTGTTTTGCAACAAAATTCACAAAATTTAGTGCACAGTACTAGTACAATATGCCTTCAAATTTCCAACAAGTTTTAAGCCTTTGTAATTCGATGAAACAGTTATTGCATGAATATTCGGGAACTTATTTATAATCTTATGGAATAAAGTTCCAAATATATCCCATTATTTTTTCAATAACCTTGTTTTCCAGATAAGAAGGTACATCTTACATATTAAGGGGGTTCGCTACTCCATTTGAAAATAAATAAGATTTCTAATAAACATGATTTTTTGTTAGAAAATTAAAATACAAGTAATTTAGATGGAAAAAATTGATAGGTTGATGGTCTCGTTTTTGAGATTTAAGTGATTGAAAATTTGTCGGGAAACTGAACTCCTCTGATTTTTCATAGGATTAACATTAACATGGTTTGACCGTGAATGAATATGACAAAATAAATAGAATTCAATGAAATTTCGACAGAATGCTCACAAAGATGTATAGAATGAAAATATAATAAAAAATAAGGGGTCAATGGGCAAAAAATTATTATGTTTTTAGATGAATAAAACCCGAGGATTCCGAAAATCTGACAGAAATCCTAAAACATGAGGAGCGAACCTTCTTAAGTAAAATTATATAATTCAGGTTTCCACAGCTACAACGGATCGTAAACATGCAGACCTTGCATTGGAGAATTATGTAACAGAGACAGTGATGAATGTTATATATACCTTCTTCAGTTCCCCCTTCTCTGATCAGACTACCACATTACAGGTGAGATGTCATGTACTATAAGTTCACAAATCAGTTGTGAACTTGTGAATATAATCAGTGTTATGGAATGAGCAGCAAAAAAAATATAATGAGTGAGATTTAAATAACAAAAGTTGGCAACAAGGGAACTATAAATATCATGATTTAAGATCCACAGTGAGAATCATAGTTACTGTAATTTTCTGTAATTTTAAGTAGCAAAAATTTGTAAAAAGTGTTATAGAAATAATTTGCATGTATGCATTATTTCTTGTTTAGCATTTTAACATGAAGTAATATTTAAATCCAAATTGTATGTGAAACATCATCAACATTAATAAAGCAGTGCTCAGATTATTCTGTACTGTTATCCTCTCTTACATTTCTGCCTTGTTTGGATTTTTCATTTAAGAATTGAATGCATTATTTTGAAGTTTCATTGGGGTATGAAAGTGTTGACCAAAGCACATTTTTAATGAAGCGCAGTAGGGCTTCATGTTGAAAATGTGCGCACGGTCAACACTTTCATAATCCCTATGAAACTTCAAAATAATGCATTCAATACTTATAGTTACATTTTAAAACCAAATCATAAAAAAAAACAAATTTATCAAGAAGTTAGTATGTCATGTACAATGGGATTCTTTTTCTACTAATTCGTCCGCCACGTGGTCATATGATCAAATGTGTTTCACTGGAATTGCAACTTCACATTGATATGCCACGTGAGCCATGTTCACCTATCAAAATCACAGAATTCAAATGAATATTCATGAAATGTAATTATACATGTATATTTTTACAATTCTATGTATAGTGATACATTGTATGTACACAATCTCAAGAGTATACAAATCTTCTTGAAAAAAAAATCCTATTATGCAGGTTGATTGCCTCTGTGTATTATAAACTGGGAAATTTTCATGCAATCTTTGCACTTCATCTTCTCCTGTTTACAGTATACGTATGTCCTTTTACCACTTTACTATGTATTATGAAACTTAAACTTTCCTGATCAGTTGTTGTGATAAAGAAATGGAAGAGGTATGATGTAAAGGTAGATGTTTCAATATTTAATGACATTAAACATTGCAACATTATGTATACTTCTTATATGTAATTTTGCATCTCAATTCATTGTCTGTTATTATTATGTACAGTGTATTCAGACTCAGTAATCAGTATTTATCGAATATCATGTGATTATGTGTTTTAGGCTCGCCAACCAGTGTTTGTAAAATTGTTACAAGGTGCTTTTCGTGTATCAGATTGTCCATGGTTAAGTGGATCACAGAAATATCATGTGGAAACCTGCATAAAGACTCTAGCAGATATAGGTATCAGATATTATCGTCTTTCCCTCCGCCTATCTCAGCTTGCTGAGCCCTTCCACAAAAGCCATATCCGGTTGACCTGGAATTATCAAGGCAATTCTCCCAATGTTTGACAAGCAATATTCTTACTATCTGTTTTGCAAGAAATAAATCTTAATTGGATAAAGAATCTACTATAGTTTCAAATTTTAATTTTGTAAACAAATACTGTATAGGGCTTTATATTCGCGGTACGAAATTTTCGCGGTTTTCAGTGTTGGATTTATTTGGGGGGTTCATTTTCACGGATTTTTAGTTAAAGTCTTTCTGTTCATTTATATTCAAGTCGACAGTAAAATATTCGCAGGTATAAATTTTCGCGCTAATCTTAGTAAACGTGAATAGCGCGAAAATTAATACCCCGCGAAATATAACAACCATACAGTAATCATCACTAATACACAAAAACGAAAACGAGACATTCGAAAAAATACGGAAACTAGGTCGCTGATAACTTCAGCAGAGCCACCATTTTGTTTACATTGTGGGGTCATAAAAGTGCCTAGGAACTGGAAGACAAATGTAAACAATGAGAGGTTTTGAAATGCAAAAACCAACTTTATTTCGATTTGCTAACATGGTTCGATAAAAAAAATTTCCAAATTTAATAACCTTAGCCGACAAAAAATATTGTGAAGTCATAAGATAACAATAAAATATTTCCCATTTTCTAAAAAATGAGTGAACGTCATTTCCCGTGCATCCTGGAGAATTTGACACAAAACCTAATAAACAATTTTATAGAAATAAGAAATAAAAGACGATAAATAAGTTATCTGATTTTTGAAAGCTGGAATATTGTAAAATATCATCCCGCTCACCAGAATATGAAGCTTAGGGCTCGTTCGCTGCACTCACTTGCCCCTGAGCTTCATATTCTGGCACACGGTATGATATTTTACGATATACAGATGTCAAAATCCAGATAACATATACTTATCAATTATTGAGCTAGTTCTTCAAGATTTCTTTGCCTGTTTGTGAATTTATTATACCCATGCTTTAGCAGGCGGTATATAGTGATCATGGTGTCTGTTCGTTTGTCCGTCTGTTCGTTCATCCATCCCTCTGTCTGCCATAGGGTACTTACTTTGTGGCGACAACTCCTCCTAGACCACTTGATGAAATTCACTGAAACTTTCACAGAATGTTAAGTTTATATTGCCATTGTGCACCAGCTATTTGAAAATTTGATTAGATTTTTTTTTTTTAACTTGGGAGCGGGGGGTATGATATTAGCTGCTGAAAACTGTTGGACTTGCCAAACTACATGTATCAGAATATCTGGAATATTATCATATCTCTTCCAATCAGCTCCAATATTTGTTGAGTCACATGAATGCTATTGTTAATCTGTATTTTGTACTAAAACATTGATACAATTTGCATAGTTTTGGTGATTCTTACGAAATTTTGATAAAGAAAGTCAACAGTTTAATGCTTTCAATTGGTTTAAATTTTCTGTCAACATATATATAAGAATTTGCCTTAACTGATTACAAGTTGAAAAAAATTTGGCAGATCTTTTGGTCCAACAAAATTAATTTTGTGCTGGTCCAAGACTCAAAATTATCCATTAGGACCGGCAGAACTACACAGTTCTGAAACACTGTACTATTGATTACCTGAAATTTATGTACAACTGTCAGTCTAATATCCTTTCAACTGTTCAATATATCTCAAATGTATTGTCATGAAAGAACGTCCATTGTAGAATGTATAGCAATAGTTTCATTGATTTTATACAATTCATTTTAAAGCTAAAACAAGAGGTATAGCCATTCCTGTGGATTTAGATAGTCAAGTCAGCATTATGTTTGAGAAAGCACAGATTGTTGCTAAACAAGCCAAACAATGGATGTCAGTTAGATCCAGTAAACGAGAGTCAGTAGCCTCAGTTTCCAGAGATTACAGAAATATTATAGAGGGATTACAGGTATTAATGTTAACTTATCATTTTATGTAATAACAACACATCATTGGGATTCTAGAGGATTTGATATTCTTATCAGTCTTTTGATAGGAAATATTGCCTTGGGTTTTCAGTTTGTGTTGTTACTGCTTAAAATTGGCAATGCACTTTTATGCTGCTTAAATGGCTTTTTTTGCTTTGGAATCTGTAAAATTTGTCATTATTTTTCTTCTATGATTTAACTGATTTACAGAAAAACTGGAATGATGTTTATCAGGATTTTATTGAATTTCCAGCAGACTAACAAAAAATAAGTTAGTTTTGGAAATTGCAATTTTTTCAAACTTTTCAATCTTTTCAGTTCTTGGATTTTAGAGGTAACCACTTATGGTCAAACGGAAAAACCAATAGCACTCTATAATATTAAGCAGAAATAACTTAAGTGCACTTTTTCAATATTTGTGTTAAACGGTAGATTGTATTGTCAAAATTTGTTTTGATAATTATGGCGGATTTCCCAGATCATTAACATATTTTATTTGCAATTCATCAATGAATATACCTATATTCCTCTAGTGATACCTAAAAGAACTCCTTCAAAACTCCTGTCTTTTGTCTGTTAATCAATTACTCAACTTTCTATAGAATTGCATTGTATACCAATTTGTCACCACTGGAGTATCAAGGTAAACCCCTTCAGGCAGTACAAATTGGTATACAATAGAATTCTATTGAAAGTTGAGTACTTGATTAACAAACAATAGACAGGAGTTTTGAAAGAGTTCTTATAGGTGTCACTAGAGGAATATATGTATATTCATTGATGAATTGCAAATAAAATATGTTAATGATCTGGGAAATCCGCCATAATATCAATATTTTTAACATTGAAACTCGAGATTTATGTGCACAAAACAAAGTATAAACCCTGTTGAAATTGCTTCAGACGTGATGTGACACCTAATGGAGCAGATCATGCTTACCCTTCCAGAGCACCTAATGATACTCCTTATAACTTGGGGATACACTGTTGGGCCTTTGTATTAAGTTTTATTTTTTTTTTTATTGTTGTTTATGTTGTCCCCCTGTCCATGATCCTTATATTGTCACATATGCTGGATTTAAATAATTTTTATACGACCCAAAAAATTTTGAGGTCGTATAATGGTATGGTGCTGTCCTCGTCATCGGTCGTTTTGGTCATCTGTAGACACTTCCGTTTTTGGTTAATAAATTTAGTTCCAGTTGATCAATTAGTTTAAAATTTTAAAACGATGTTCCTTGGCACAAAAGAAAGGCTTGGATTTGTTTTTGTAATTGTGGCCTCTCCCATTTTCCAAAAAGGGACAAAATAGGTGTTTTCATATATTGGGCTGTAGAATCTTTATTGCTTATCGGAATTTGATTGGGTTTCTTTCAGTGTGCTCCTGAGGAAATTTCCAATCTGTAGTATGTCAACGGATTTCACATAGCATGCAATGTTCCTGAGATAAATGGGGCCCAAAAGGGGCGGCTCCAAAAAATAATTTTATTTTTTGTCCGATTTTTTGCAATGGATTTCTTATGGAAAATTAACACAGTGCTCTACTATTAGATTTTTGGTAACTTGTTTCCTTACCTAGCTATGAGGGGCTGAACTGTGCCAAAATTACAAATTTGCAGATTACCTAAAATTTTTATTTTTCATCATATTCCTTTGTGATTTTTTTCATTGGATTCCTCTTGCTATAATCTTTCGGTTTTAAGGGAACGGATTTGGCCTAGCTCTTACCGTTTCTGAGCTATAAGGGGTCAAAGGGGCAAAAACTGCAAATTTACAGATAACCTAAAATTTTTATTTTTCATCAGATTTCGGTCGGATTTTTTTCTTTGGATTCCTCTTGATATAAGCTTTTGGTAGTATGTCAACGAATTTGGCGTAACTCTTACCGTTTCCTTGCTATAAGGGGTCAAAGGGGCCAAAATTGCATTTTTTGTAAATAATGTGAAATTTTATTTTTGATCAGATTTAGATGAAATTTTTTTCTTTTGACTCCTCTGGATATAAGCTTTCAGTAGTATGTCAATGGATTTAGTGTAGCTCTTACCGTTTCTGAACTATAAGGGGTCAAAGAGGAACCATAAGGAGTCATAAGGGCTAATTTTCATTTTCCCTAGTTTGTGTCTAGCTAATTACTGGATCAGTCTCCTTATTTTGTCCATGATATTATTGTGTCAAGCTCTTTAGTATGTCCATACTCACTTTAAATTACACTTGTTCAAATTTCAGTGGTTGACATGCTGCAGTGGTATCATGCTGCGCTCGGCGTAGCCCTTTATTTTTTTGTTGCTTTGGTATTCATTTGGACATTTATTTAGTTCTTCAATGTATCCACCATTTCAGTATGTCTTATTTATTATACTTCTTTGTCAACAATGGGTCAGTTCATCTTTTCCAGCATTGTATAAAGTTGTTTTTCCGAAGAGTTGGAAGTTTTTCCTTTGCACATATATAAGATGTGCATGTTTCAGGGATTTTTATTTTGTTGCATTTTTTTCAGATTAGATTACCGGTATTGAAGTTGGCCATATCAGCCTGATTCAATATGCTTAAGGGGGGGGGGGGGTGACAGAGTTTAAATGTTTTGCTATAAATAAAACTTTGGGTAATTTCCAAAGAACATACCACCAAATAATACATAAAAATGTAAATTATGATGGAAGACACCAGCACTAACTTACTAGGGGAAGTCTTGTGTTAGAATACTCTAGTTATGTGATTTGTACCTTGTACTGTAAGCAGAATGACTTGACATCAGAAATATTTTTCCTTATATGTGAAATTAACATTTTAACACTTGGCAATAGATAACATAGGATCTTATAATTTGCTTCTTTAGTCCATTAACAAAGCATATATATAATGTAGAAAGAAATGTTGAATTAATATGAGTATCTGGTGTTTAGAATTTTGTATACAAGACAATTTATTTATATTAGGGTATAAATTCTTTACCTGAGGAGGAGGTCGAAGAGGTTATACAGGTATTTTGTGTGCAACAACAGATCTGTCAACCAATCAGAACACAGATTTTCCCTTTCCCTTGATCAACACATTAAACTTATAATGCACTATTTATCAACCCAGTCTTATACCATTTGTCATTCCCTACACTGAATCAGACATGTAAATCCTAAGTGCTTCTAAGAATTGAGTCAAGCTGTAATTGTATCATCAGAAAAAAATACAGTTTCTCAGGCAGTATGAATATTTTAATTATAAAGTTCAGGAAAATATTATTCACAAATCATTGAGTAAAATTAACTTTTATCATGTTGACAGGTCTGGTGATTATATTTTGTGATTTTTATATTATTTTCAGCTAAATTTGTGTATATTTAAAGTATTTTAACTTAAATTGCATTCACTGATTCTTTTTATGTTTGCACAAAGTTATTGTCAATTAAAATTTGGTTTTATTTTTGTTCCAGAACTAACATATATGGTTTATAGCGTAGACTGTCTTTGTACAAGTTGATGTTAAAATGTGTAGCCAGTATTATATGTCATTAATTAGTGACTAGAATCACTTAGTTATCAATTTATGTCATATATAAGCGAGGAAGTGACTTGGATTTGAATATTGTATGTAATAAGTCACTTGTGGAAAATTAATGGGTCTAAAATGACATGACTGTTATTTTGAATAAGTGACAAAGTAACTTGGTTCTTTATAGTGTCTGTAATGAGTCATTTGTGGATAATTGATACATTAAAATGACACGACTGTCATGAATAAGTGACTGAATGACTTGGTTCTTAATAAAGTCTTTTTAATGATAATTAATCAGTGACAAAATGACTTGGTTGTGAATAATATCTTAAATAAGAGACATTGAGGTTTTTGTCTCGCCTGCGACGAAAGTCGCGAAAGCGAGACAAATGCGTGCAAAGTATGACGACGGCGACGGCGTTAACTTTTACTAAATGCAGGATATTTTGAAAACCCTTTGATGTAGGAACATCATATTTGGTCCAGTGGAAGTACTAATCAAGTGCTACCTGACGGACATAACGTTATGTGACCTTGACCTCCATTTCACGGTCTAGTGGCCACGTTAAGTTTTTCTGCTTAAGTCCATTTCTCAATAACTAGAAGTGGTAGGTTGATAATATTTGGTATGTAGGTTGGTCTTGGGTAGTACATGTCAGTCTGGCAGGTGACTTTTGTCCTTGACCTCAATTTCA
>MJUU01044178.1:137266-150880 GCA_002080025.1 Modiolus philippinarum | reverse complement strand
TGAGGTATATTGGATCTGTCTTTTCTTTACCTGTTTCTTGTCTTTGATGATTGCAGTTTGCTTTGACTCCAAGATTCATGATGCATACTCCATTTATGATATGATCAATATATACTTTTCTTTTCTGTGTGGTACTTACCTGATGCAGGGACTATACATTTTTGTACATATATATATATATTGTCCTTGTGTAATGTCTTTGCTATTTGTGTTTTTCATGGTCTTTGGAGAATTATTTTTTTAACTTATGAGTTTGTTCTCTCTTACTTTTATATACTTTATCATATTTTAGTATTTATTCATAAAATCTGAAAAGTTAACGATGGAGTTTGGATGAGCATACAAAATAAATAGGCCAGCCAGCANGGACGGGCGAGACATCTTTTAGGGTCATCACTTGTTAATATAAAGTGATTTGGCTATCATTAAATATTATAATGTCATTAATTATTGTCACATGGTTTTGTCTATGTCTTGTACCACATTTAAGGCTGAACCAGTGTTTGTTATTTGCTTGCATTTATTGTGATTGAGTTGTGATCTGTCATGTTCTGTTTAACTCTCTAATTTCCATATCCAAGATGTCCTTTATAATTCAGAGCCCACTTGGTTTGAAGTGAAAAACAGAAAACAACTAAACATGCTGTATTTTTAGTACTATGGCCATGAAAAAGAAGTTTATTAGGGCCCACATTTGGATACTGGTGCCCTACAGTTTTCACTTTGTCCATCTGTAGGTCCATCCATCCGTCAGTCTGTCTTTCCGTCTGCCTGTCAACAATTTTTTCCATCAAGGATTTCATGGCTTGTATAAATGGAAATGACGAGTTATATTGTGTAAGCGATTTTCAAGTTTGACTGGCATCTACACTCAGTTTGCCGTAGCTTTAATTTGATTTTTTAGCTACAAACAATTTTTGTCAAAGATTTCTTTGCTTGTATCTCTGTTAATGATTTAAAATTTTGTCTGCAGCTTGGAAATGATTAATAGTTTTATTTTGTAAGCAGTTTTCAGTTTTCTCGCAAAATGATTTTCTGTTACAAACCAAATTTTCATCAAAGATTTCTTGGCTTGTATCAATGGGAATTATTTTAAATTTGGTCTGCAGCTTGGAAATGATTAGTTGTATTGTCTATGCAATTTTCATGTTTGCGGCTTGACTACTTCCTGTTTACAGATTCTTTGATTTTTGAACTCAAAACCAAATTTTCATCAAAGATTTCTTGGCTTGCACTAGAGGTAATAAATTTAAATTTGATTTGAAGTTTGAAATTGATGAGTTGTATTGTGTAAGCACTTTTCAGGTTGTCACGTGATTATAAACCAAATTTTTGCCGAAGGTTTCTTGATGTGAATCAATGTTTGGTCTGAGGCTAAGGAATGATATGGTTCGTTAAAACTTCAAGAAATCACTGTGTCCAGCAAATAACTGTATCAACACCTTAGTTTGTCAAACAGAATTTTAATCTACACTTATCTCAAATTTACTTTTGCCTAGTTCAGAATTGAATTTGCAGGGCCGTTCTGGCCACGCCAGTTTCGACATGCTCAAGTTATCCAGTATTAACTACAGTCACAGAGCTGCTACAATTCTTTTTAAAACTTTTTACTTTGGAGGATATTTTTTTAACTTAACCATGCAAATATTAAAAACAAAAATTTAAAAGATTTGAAGAAAAGAATTTATCTTTGAATTTCTAACATTCTCAAAAAACCTTCTTTAACATTTGACATAAAGGCATCTAAATTACTAGAGGCTTTAGGATTTAAAACTTCAGAAATTAAGAATTCTGTACAGCTAAACCATTTTAAAAACTGCTTCAATTCTGCTGTAATGGTACAGGCTTTTCTGAAAACTGATGTGAAAAATTTTTTTGTGATGTGTGTTTGATGTGATTGAAAATGGTCTTTAACTTATTCAATTTTTCCTTTTCCCTGACATAACTGTCTTGGTTGTTTATGATACAAAATATTTTATTTGCAGTTATTTAGATTTTTGGTACTTAACACTTCCACAATTGTATTGTAATTGTTAGCCCTTTTTCGATACACATTACAGGCATAATTATTCCTATCAAAAATGACACATCAAAGATGCTCTCATTGATAAATGTTCAAAATAGTATTATAATAAATAACGTACATGATATATTTTTTATTTTCATACCCTTATTATTAACATACTAAAAACTAAATAAAGCCAGTCTACCATTATGACAACTGTCTTTCATTTATTTCAGGAAATTGTTGATTTACTGGAGGACAGGCTGAAACCGTTAGTTCAGGCAGAGTTATCTGTTCTTGTTGATGTCCTACATTTCCCAGAACATTTATTTCCAGCAGGAACTAAGTGTGAAATAGGTGGATTCATTTCAAGGTAAAATAAGATTTAAAGACCTGTTTTATATGTTCTGAAATTTGTTATCATCTAGAGCTTCACCCAAACCTGTTCATAATTTTGTTATCAGTTAATGTGGTACCCCAACCTGCAAGAACATAGTTCAACAAAACACATTCAAATAACTGTGTTAAAACTGTTAAACCAATTAGAAACTTAATCACAACAATCCCTAGATCATCCATTTCAAAAAAGGTCTTTGACAGGGAATCATTTAATGACAGATTTATGAACCTTTGGGCAAAGTTTAACATTGACCCTTTACATACATGTCTATAAAAATAGCTTAAGATTGGGCCTTTAAACATAGAGGTAGGATATTCACCTGCTACTCATCTGATCTTGCTTTCAGTAGATAACCAAGGTGGAAGGCAGTCATTGACAGCAGCATGGGTTATTTATTATACCCCAAGCAATGAAGTTGCGGAGGGTATATACATGTAGCTTTTGACTGGTCTGTCAGTCTGACCGTCTGTCATTGGGTACACCATTTTCAGGATAACTCCTCCTACAGTTTTTAAGATAGGAAGTTTTTACTTTGCAGATTGAGTGTGCATACATTGAAGATGTGCATACTACTTGGATTTTGATATTTGCTGTTTTTTTACAAAAATATGCATTTTTTAACTTAGTCATTTTTTGGCGAGATACTGTAAACCAACTTATTTTCGCTGCTACTTTATTTAGGGTTTTGTCTGTCAAGGTCAACTTTGCAGCAACTAATTTTTGCTATTTTTTATTTCTGTTGATGTATTTCAATTAGGATTAGAAATATTCACTACTATTTATTTTCGTGATAATCTTACGCTCGTGAAAATTAGTTGGTTTACAGTAATGCTAATTTAGAACACCATTTGCCCAGATAAATACTCTTACAGTTTTAAAGATATTTTACAGGATGATTGTAAGAGATGTGAAAACTATTTGGATTTAGATTTTTGATAATTTTTATGTGCCCGTCTTTGACGTGACGTATTATGGTATACCGGTGTCCGTCCGTCCACACATCATACTCTAACTAGAGAACGCTTTAATAATTTTTCCTGAAACTTTGCAGGATTGTTGGGTATGACAGAAGAATGCTCCCTATCGTTTTATTTTATCGGGAATTTTTGTTCCAGAGTTACGGGACTTTGATTATTTCAAAAATGCATTAAATTGCAATTTCTGTCCACATGTCGTACTCTAACGAGAGAACGCTTTGATCATTTTTCTTGAAACTTTGCAGGATTGTTGGGTATGACGGAAGAATGCTCCCTATTGTTTAATTTTGTTGGTGGATTTTTGTTCCAGAGTTATGGGACTTTGATTATTTCAAAAATGCATGAAATTGCAATTTTGGTCCACATGTTGTACTCTAACTAGAGAATGCTTTGATAATTTTTCTTGAAACTTTGCAGGATTGTTATGTATGATGGAAGAAGGCTCCCTATTATTTTATAGTGTTGATGGATTTTTCGTTTCAAAGTTATGGGACTTTGATTGTTTAAAAAAAAGCATGAAATTGCAATTTTGGTCCACATGTGGTACTCTAACTAGAGAATGCTTTGATAATTTTTCTTGAAACTTTGCAGAATTGTTGGGTATGACGGAAGAAAGCTCCCTATCATTTTATTTTGTTGATGGATATTTTTTCCAGAGTTATGGGATTTTGATTATTTCAAAAAAGCATGAAATTGCGATTTCCGTCCACATGTCGTACTCTAACTAGAGAAAGCTTTGATAATTTTTCTTGAAACTTTGCAGGATTGTTGGGTATGATGGAAGAAAGCTCTGTATAATTTTATTTTTTTGAGGGATTTTTCATTCTAGAGTTATGGGACTTTGATTATTTCAAAAAAGCATGAAATAGCAATTTCCGTCCACAAGCCATATCTTAACTAGAGAATGCTTTGATCACTTTTCATGAAACTTGGCTTGCCTATATTGTCAAGTTTGATCAGATGGAGTTTAAAAATTTCAAGAATCATTTAATCAGTTTGCTTTGAAGTAGGGACGGGCGTATCATGCGCTCTTGGTGCAGCTGTTTATTAAATAATGCAGGATTATCTGATATTTAGGGGCGTGGGGTATGTGAGCTTGCTCACTAAGGTTCTTTAATTTTCTCATCCACATTTATAATTAACTGAATTTTTTTGCTTGTTTTCAAACCATATAATGGTTATTAGCTCACCTGGCCTAAAAGGCTATGTGAGCTTTTGCCATCACTTTGCGTCCGTCCGTCCGTCCGTCAACAATTTCAAAAATCTTCTCCTCTGGAACTGCGGAGCCAATTGTAAGCAAACTTTGCCTGAAGCATCACCAGGGTATGCAGTTTCAAAATTGTGTTCGATTAGTCCGTAGACCAAACAACATGGCTGCTGTTACTAAAAATAGAACATAGGGGTAAATTGCTGTTTTTTGCAAATAACTCAGAAACCGTTTTTTGTCAAAAAAGCCCAACAAAGAAATATAGTAAAACATGATCTGACTCAAAACAGTTCAAGATATTGGAGGTGTTTGAGCTACGAAAGTTTGAGAAACTGAAGATCAACTGTATAACTTTCAATGTTACCTTGATTGTGGCAACTGAAAGCCAGGTGAGCGATACAGGCTCCTGGAAGCCTCTGGTTTTCATTGGGCTCAGATCTCATAATTTCTTTCAGAATTGTTAGATTTTATTATACCTCCGCTCCGAAGGAGGTATACTGTTTTACCTCTGTCCATCCGTCTGTCACACATTTTTTTGTCACATTTTTCTCAGCAACCACATATGACAGCCACTTGACATTTGGTATTGTGCTTCAGTATGGGGTTCTATACTGCGCATCCCCTTTTTGGCCATATCGAATGACCACTTCCTGTTTGCCGATTTTTCGTCACATTTTTCTCCGCAACTACACATGACAGCCACTTGATATATGGTATGGTGCTATATTATGGGGTCTTATACTGCGTCTGCTCTTTTTGGCCATATTGGATGACCACTTCCTGTTTACCTACTTTGTGCCTTTTTAGCTCACCTGGCCTAAAAGGCCATGTGAGCTTTTGCCATCACTTTGTGTCCGTCCGTCCGTCCGTCAACAATTTCAAAAATCTTCTCCTCTGAAACTGCTGAGCCAATTGTAACCAATCTTTGCCTGAAGCATCACCATGGTATGCAGTTTAAAAATTGTGTTTGATTAGTCCGAAGACCAAACAACATGGCTGCTGTTACTAAAAATAGAACATAGGGGTAAATTGCTGTTTTTTGCAAATAACTCAAAAATCCATTACAGATATCAAAAATCTGACATGGTGTAAAAGTGATCTGCATAGCAAGATCTACCTTCCCTGAAATTTCGAAGAAAATCCAAAAACCGGTCTTGGAGTTATTGCCCTTTATCTGTAAAATTTGCAAAATTTAAACATTATAAATTTTTTATCAGAAAGACTATAATAGATAGAAGTCAACTTTAAATTGCAAAAATGTTCAGCATGTCAACATCTACCCATCCTGAAATTTTGAAGATTATCCAAAAAACCTATGTAGGAGTTATTGCCCTTTTTTTCACGGAATTTTCAAAAGTTTCATATTTTTCATCTTTTATTTCCAAAACTATAGAAGATGAAGATTAAGTGTATATTGATAAAATGTTTACAATGCTGTGGTGACTTCAAAAATGATGTTGAAAATTATTGGTTGACCGCCATTTTCAAAAAAGACGCGGAAAATTCAACATTGTCCGATTTCAATTACATTTGGTTTCCAAATTGGTCTTGATGTTGCAACTTCAAAACTGATGTTGAAAATTGTTTGTTGACTGCCATTTACAAAATGACATCTCGACTTCAAAACTGGTGTCAAAGGTGGTCCTTAGCAAGAATGTTTTTTGTCAAAAAGCCCAACAAAGAAATATAGTAAAACATGATTGGACTTCAAAAATAGTTAAAGATATTGGAGGTGTTTGAGCTACGAAAGTTTGAGAAACTGAAGATCAACTGTATAACTTAAAATGTTACCTTTATTGTGGCAACTGAAAGCCAGTTGAGCGATATAGGCTCCTGGGAGCCTCTGGTTTACTTTCATTTTCAAAATTGTGACTTTTTCGTCACATTTTTCTCAGCAACTACACATGACAGTCACTTGATATTTGGTATGGTGCATCAGTATGGGGTCCTATACTGGACCCACCCTTTTCGGCCAATTCGAATGACCATTTCCTGTTTACCGACTTTATGCCGTTTTTACTTTTAAATTTTCATAATTGTGACTCTTTCATCGCATTTTTTTCAGCAACTGCACATGACAGGCACTTCATATTTAGCATGGAGCTTCAAATTAGGGTACTACATTTATACTGCATTTCCTTTATTTTTCAGCCATATTACTATACTACTTTCAGTTTTACGACTTTGGTTTTTTTCTTTCATTTTCCAAAGTTGACTTTTTAGTCAAATTTTTCTCAGTAACCACATAATTTTATGTCCTGCATCCTTCTCAGATTATTTTCATCTTTTTTTTCTCTTCTAATGTGTAAATGCCTTTATAGTGTCCACACTTATACTGTATCCACATGTGTATTGTGTCCACACCCACTTCATTTTGTACTTGCTGTATTGATTCAGGGTTCAATGAGCGGGGGTATAACTGGCTGCCATTCGGCAACAGCTCTTGTTTTCACAGTCTGAAATATTCATAAATTCTTTTCATTTTCTGCATCAAATTGGCTATGAATTTAGTGGTATGCAATTTTCATGACATTAAATTGCAAATATAGCAAAAATCAGCTATCTGCGAAAATAAGCACTTATATGATACTTACATGTTGTTTTTATATCTTGTAAACAAGGTTTAGGGGTATATAGGATCACCCTGTGTGTCTGTGTTGGTCCATTGTCTGTATACACTTACCTTGTACATCACCAGAGCATTCTGATGAAAATTTACACAAAGGAAGGACAATATATACAGATATGTATGACTTCATGAAGGGGGATAATTTAATTTTGACTTTTGCGAAAGATTCCCTTGTAGGTGCAATTCCTTTTCAACCTCGTGAAGGATTTTGATGAAAATTTTCTCAAAGGAAGGACACAGTATGTAGATGTGTATGAAGAAATATAATAACTGTCTAGAACTTAACACAAAGTGAAATAATTTAATTTTTTTTATTTTTATGAAATTGAGGTGTGGGGTAATTGTTTTGTGCCTTTACTACAGTCAACTTAAGTTAACAACAAAGTCCCCCTCAATTTTTGTTAATTGATTGAAATCAAACTGTCTTTATTTGTATATTTATTTGCATACTAAATGTTTAATGCTATTTTTACAGATTGATTGGACACACTAAATGTTTATTAGAGGAGAAAGAAGAAAAGTTGTGTATCAAAGTGTTACAAACTTTACGTGAGATGATGACTGTGGACAATGATTACGGAGATAAGGTATAATCCTAAGGTTACTTATGAATGATACATGTAGCAGTTTTAGAGTGGGTTTCTTAGTTTATACTAATATTGATGAAGTGGATTTCATTAATAGTTTACAAATTATAATATTGCTGATATTTATAATCAAAAATATTACTTATGTGTATTTACAAATTATGTTTAATCACAAATATAATTCAAAAATTTATATTATCCCAAAAGAAAAATATTTTCATAATAATTTGTCATTAATGCTATCATCAGATCAATTTTTTAAAACATTTGGTGAATTCATGGCAGATAATATTGTCAGGTTTATCAAAGTAAATTGATAAGTTCCCTGTCATTACATTTCACTGCTTTATGCTTGCTAAAATTGTGCAGAGCCATTAGCAATATTGCTAGAATTCAGAACCTTTAATTTTAAAAATTTTTTAGAATGTTTATATGTCTATCTGATTATTAAAATATTGTCTAATATTTTTTGACGAGGTTGTCAATTGTTCCTATGGTCCACTAGTTAAAACTGTTGTGGTGTATTCATACTTTACATGGGAAAAATTGTTTTTTATTCTTCCATTTATTTTATACTAGATAAGACAAAGAAAAAGAAATATCCTAAATTCTTTTCAAACTATTTGCTCAGTAGTAAATATTTAAAGAAATTTACAAGAAAATGAGCAAGACCTTTTTAGGTATGAAAAGGACAGGGCAAAAAAAGATAGATTGACATGAGAATATAGGACTTGTTGTATTTCTCTTATACTATAATATATGCAGCTAATATTAAACAAAATTGTACAATTGTTCTTATTATAAATTTATGAAATATTTAACAGGCTTTTTTTGCTTATCAAACAATTGTATATTGAGGACATTTCATTTTGATGCTGATTTCTGCTGCAGCCATTTGCATGCATAATTTTGCTGATGCTGTTACATATTATTCTGTATGATGGGCTCAGATTTCATGATTTTGATGGATTCCCATCCTATTTATATATAACCTTCTATTTACTACCCAAAATTTAAGGTGGATGTGAAAACTTTGGGTAAAAAGGACCTTGATGACCAACGAAGGGTAAGATGCATGTTGGGAATATTGTTATATATATTTAGCATGTTTCAGTTACTGATTTTGTCCCAACCTGTGGTTTATGTTTTATTAAACACCAATATGTATTCATGTATAATTCATACTACTGTGAAAGTGTTATTGTTTGTGGGGTTCCAATTTTCATGGATTTCATGGTTCGATTAAACCACAAAATTAAGATCCCAACGAAATGCATTTTTTCCATAAATTTTAAATGTATAGAATTTGAAACCACGAATTTAAGTTCCCACGAAATAGTGATATTTAAGAAAACCACGAAAATTGATGTCCACGAATAAAAGTACTTCCACAGTATTTGTTCATATCATAGTCTTTAACAATATAGAATGACAATTGGGATCACTATTCTATTACATGACTATAAACATGTAGAAACCTCCAAGACATTATTCATTAAACAAGATTTGGGGAGTATATAGTATTCAACATGTTTATATTGATATTTTGGTTGACTTATAGTTTTCTGGCTGCTTAACCAAGAACCAGACAAAACATTACATAAACATTATTATTGTGCTTATCCTAAGTGCTTTTACCTCCTTCAGTTGATACTGTGCTACCAGTCTATTAAATTGGTTATACATTTGAAGAGAAGAAGTTAACAATTTCTTAACCAATATTACAGTTTTACAATTCAACTGTAAAGCTGGTTTATAGTCCATCTACAATGATCATGGTCATAATTCATTTCCTATTCCTTTATCAATTTCAAAAGAACTGCTAACTTTTGCAACAGAATCTACCAATTGTTTATCTCTTGGGTATCAAGGTAAATCCCTTCAGGCAGTACATTGATATACAACAATATTCTATAGAAATTTGATTGTTTGGTTAACAGACAAAAGACAGGAGTTTTGAAGGAACACATTTTTAACCAATTTCAGTTTGATAGTAACAGATTGGTTCAACAATCCTTTTACCTTTGTTACCAATTTGATAGACCGGAAGCACGATACAAATTTAAAGCTGTTTAAGTGGTTCAGATAAGCACAGTAACATTAATATTTAAATAATGTTGTAGATATTTATTTATATTGAAAGATACTTATGTTTATATATTGACTTCATACACATGGCAGATTTTAAGAGATTTGCTGTTTACTTA
Organism: Modiolus philippinarum; assembly: GCA_002080025.1. NCBI lineage: Eukaryota > Metazoa > Mollusca > Bivalvia > Mytilida > Modiolidae > Modiolus > Modiolus philippinarum. Next base: position 140,868 of record MJUU01044178.1, on the reverse strand, counting down.
AGTTTCATCAGGCGACACTTGTTCCTCAAACATTTTGTTATTCCCTTTTGGATGAATAAAAGAAAATTAATGTCAGTCAGTTATTAGAATAGCTTATATATGCATTTGCTTTGCAATTGACTCATTTCAGCATGAGCTATAAAGTCTTATAATTTTTAGGCCAGTTTTGCTAGTATTGAAATATAGTACAGATTTATATTTAGAGTTTTGAAAATCAGTGCATCTATCAAAATCAAATAATTAATATATCATGAAATCAAACATATGTATGTATGGTTTTGTCATATGTTTGTCATTACAATCATTTCATAGGGCATGTCTAGATGTTTCAATAGCTTTGGATACGATAGATAAAGAAACTCAATGAAATAAAATTCATGTTAGCATCACAATTCTGAGGTGACAAATACATTGAATACTGTTTCAAAATCTAAATTTTATGTAAGGGTAACAGCCATATTTTGTTCTTATACTTAATTTGTGTAATATAATATTTCAATAGCTGTTAGTATGTTGGTGTCATGCTAGGACTATTCTTGTTAGTTATATATGTTACAAGCTTGTATTCAGTCTTAGTGCCTGTCTGTGTTTCATCACATTAGTGTTGTTTTTGTCTTCTATTCACCTTTATTGCTAAGATAAGATTGTGATTCACAAAGTTCAGAGACTTTAATCACATGACCAATATTACTTTTAATCACATGACCTGTGCAATATTTATCACAGTAAGTAATACAAAAACTACTAATAGCACATAAATAGAAATGGCTTGATATATTCTAGAAACACAGCAAAACATTTTAACTAAATGTTAATGGTTTTACAAGTATTTGGCATTATCATAGTTTAATAGAGAAGTATGCAGAGTACTTGAAAGTAGGATCTTTTTTAGGAAAAAAAATTGTTATGTTCATGTAGTAGGGATCATTCAGTCATACCTTGACTTGGATTTGAGAATTTCATGCCGAAGGATAGATTTTGATGTTAACAGACGCAAGAATTTGTGATTTTTTCTTGTCATTTTTATACGCCCGTTGAAAGAAGAGTATACCCTCCATCTGTCCTTCCATCCATTCATCCTTTAACTTTTTGGTGTCTGGGTTTTTTAGCTCACCTGACCCAAAGGGTTAGTGTGAGCTATTGCCATCACTTGGCATCCGTCGTCCGTCCTTCGTCTGTTAACTTTTCACATTTTCATCTTCTCCTCAGAAACTGCTGAAGCAAATTCAACCAAACTTTACAGGAATGATGAATGCAAGGTCCTTTACAAAGATTGCTCATTTCGTTCCAATCCGATAAAAAACATGGGCACCAGCGCGGAACTTAGGTTTAACATTGGACCCTATGGGAAAAATCACATTTTCATCTTCTGCTCTGAAACCACTGAAGCAAATTCATTCAAACTTTACAGGAATGATGTACTAAAGGTCCTTTACAAAGATAGCTCATTTCTTACCATTCCGATAAACAACATGGTCACCAGCGTGGAACTTAGGTTTAACATTGGACCCTATGGGAAAAATCACATTTTCATCTTCTGCTCTGAAACAGCTGAAGCAAATTCAACCAACTTTACAGGAATGATGTACTAAAGGTCCTTAACAAAGATTGCTCATATATTTCCGAGGGGAAGAAAAACATGGCGGCAAGCATGGAACATGGTTTAACATTGGACCCTATGGGAAAATCACATTTTCATCTTCTCCTCTGAAACCACTAAAGCAAATTCAACCAAACTTTACAGGAATTATTTTCTAAATGTCCTTAACAAAGATTCCTCATTACATTCAGATTTGAATGATGTATGGAAGATACTTTACAAAATTTACTCATTTCATTTTGATCCGACAAAAACATGGCCTCCAGTGCATAACATAGTTTAATGTCGTAGCGCTGTATGTGAAAACCATACTTTTCATATCTTCTCTGAATTTAAACAAATTTAACTAAACTGTATTGGAATGATGTATTAGAGGTCCTTTGCAAAGATTACTCATTTCAATAGGATCAGACAAAAAACACTTGTGCCAGTCTTTTTTTGTCATGCATGGCATAGAAGCATTTTGTCAGGTGAGCGATACAGGCTCAGTCTCTGAGCCTCTAGTTTCTGTAACCACTTGAAATATTGATTTGATATTTGGTATATGAGTGTATCTAGTTGAGATACAGATAAAGTTTTTATTTGGTTCTGGTCAGTTGATTTTGTCCAAAGTTATGGGCCTTGGACTTAATGAAATTTTGAAAAATATAGGTTTCCGGAGTTTTTTTCTATAACCACTTGAATTATTGATTTGATATTTGGTATATGAGTATATTATATACTCATTTAAATATCTATCATCTGATTTCTTCAAATCTTGTCACATGACATTTGAGATTTCGCTGGGTCAACCAGTTAGCGTTGGGTCGCATAGGAAGGTCAACCAGTGAACAAGGAAATTTGATATAACAGTTACCACTCTAGATAGTGTGTGACCCAGCAGTTTCTCTCCCCTCAAAATTTAGGTCACCCTCAAGCAAGCTCTTGGGTGACCTTAATATCTCGGGGAGAGAAACCGCTGGGTCACACACTACCTAGGATGGTAATTGTATAGTATCTAGGTGAGATACAGATAAAGAACGAATTGGGTTCTGGTCGATTGATTTTGTGCAGAGTTATTGGCCTTGGACTAAATATATGTTTATGAGATTTTTATACGACCGCAAAAATTTTTGCGGTTGTATAATGGTATGGTGCTGTCGTACATTATTTGTTCGGATAACTCCTCCTTCAGTTTATAAGATGGGAAGTTTACAGGGTACTCCATTTGCCCGGATAAATCCTCCTACAGTTTTTAAGATATTTTACAGGATGATTTTGCATCTGTAAGTGATGTGCAAACTACTTTGATTTCAATTTTTGATAATTTTTAGATAAAGCAGGATTATCGGATATGTGGGGGTGTGGGGTATGTGAGCTTGCTCACTAAGGTTCTTTAATTAAATTTGTGAAAAATATGTTTCTGGAGTTTTTTTTCAGTAACCGCATGACATAGATTTGATATTTGGAATATGAGCGTATCTAGTTGAGATATAGATCAAGTTGTAATTTGGTTCTGATGGTTGATTTTGTACATAGTTTTGGCTCTTGGATTTAGTAAATTTTTGAAAATATCAGTTTCTACACCTTTTTATGTGCAATGCTTCAGTATAATGATTTAATATTTGGTATATAATTGTATCAAGTGTGAATTAAGTTTCAATCAGATGATTTTGCAGATTTATGGTCTTTGGACTTTTGTGGACTGGTATATCATGCGCTCTTGGTGCAGTAGTTTATTTTTATATGTATTCAATATTTTTCATTTGTTGTTCACAGTTGTTCACAGTTGCTCACAATAATCCAGCTCTAATCCTTAACATGTTGTCTAGCAGGTTTGTCCCGAAACCCTATCCAAAACTGCATTCAGCAATGAACATAGATTTACACTTTAACTTATTGGACAAAATACTACTACCCTTGCTGGAACCAAACTTTATCACAATTTTTGGCCGGGTTGCACGGAGTGCAAATCCGGCTTATAGTATGGTGAATGTCGGGCGGGCGGGCGGATGGGCGGGCG
>MJUU01044178.1:114820-136357 GCA_002080025.1 Modiolus philippinarum | reverse complement strand
GATTCAACCCAGACCAAGGTGCAATTTTTAACAAGTCTTTTTTTTCTTGGCATTTAAGTATATCTTTTACGAGCCTTCTACACATGATGTTTTTTTTAAATCATTCCAAATTAAGTTATCAAATAATAACTTATTTTGATTTAACATCTATTATTTTGATATGTTTTTTTTTCGACTCCAGAATACCAAGAAATGAAAAAGAAACATATATAGAGCCAAATATTGTGCCCAATGAAGTATTAACTGCTCCAGTGGTCCTGTTCATGGACGTATTGATACAAATAAATAATAAATAGTTACATCATTTAATTTGACTGTGCCTTTGTTAGTAGGGACAAATATATTAAAGATTTTTTATGCGTACCTTTTCTTTCTAGTCTTTTATTGTTATAAGTAATTGACTTAATCTACATAATCATTAATTAGCAATATTTAGATTTTAAAAATATAAAACAGAATTTTGCGTGCTACGTTCGAAGATTTTTTAATAGAATGCATCTCTATATTTGCCATCTTTGAAATGGGTAGTAAGTACAAGATCGCCACTCTTAAGGCAATTAACGTCAACACCTTGAATGTGGACTGTCCTGAGCTGAGAAGATAACTGGAATTTCTGGTAAGGTGCAATTAGGCCATGGAATAGCTAGAGTATTATTTGATAAATGTTTATACTGAGATATAAATATAGTGTGTCTTTAAGATAGATAGAAGGGGGAATATTGGATGAAAATATCAGGTACAGCAAGTTTTTCAGTTACAGTAGGTCTGGAGCTTTCATGTCAGTTAACTGCTAGTAGTCTTTTGTGATTTCATGTTTATGTCTGGAGCTTTCATGTCAGTTAACTGCTAGTAGTCTTTTGTGATTCATGTTTATGTCCGTATATTTAGTTCTTTCAGTTTCATTTTTCACAATTGACTCAGTCCTGTTGCTAACTGCATTTTACTGTTGTTACGATTGTTTTTTGATTTATCACATTGGTTATAGGGGGAAGGTTTGGGCCCAATAAAACTAGTTTAACCCCCCGCCGCAGCAGGCGCATTAAGCCTTTGTGTGTCTTGTCTGTTTTCTACTTAGTTTTTGTCTAGGATTGTGTTTATTTCGCTGAACTTGATTACTCTTTATTTAGAGGCCAACTCCGACCTGCCGTTTGGGTGTGGGGTTTCCTCGACGTTCATTGAAGATCTTATGGTGGCTTTGAGTTGTAATTACTCCCCTTTGGGTCATTGTCTCGTTGACACGTTCCCCGTTTCCCTTCTTCTTTTTTCTATGTATACATCGGCAAACGAATACCGAAGCAAGAACGAGGAAAGGAGAAATTCTAAAATCATAAATCTAAAATCACGGCAATTCATAGCAACACGAATTGAGACAGCATGACAACGACAAAACAAATAAAGAAAAATGAACAAGAACGCCACAAAACTAAAGCACTAGCAGTGTGAACCCCTACTATTTAGCTATTGAACAAAGTAAAAATGGTAAGGTTTGCCACAATTTAAAAGTAAAATCAAACTAAATGTACAGTCTAAAAAACAGTTAAAATATCAAAATGGGTGGAAAGAAGAGTGTGCCCAACGTTAACCGTAACGTTTGGTAAACTCTTCTCTCCGCCCGTTTTGGATATTTCAACTGTTTTAGACTGTACATTTGGTTTGATTTTACTTTTTAATTGTGGCCTACCTTACCATTTTTACTTTGTTTGTTTACATTTATTTGTGGCCATTGCACAAAATATATTTTTATATTCTCATAGTTACCTGTTGATCTTGACGATCTGGGTCAACAGTAGTGTATAAATGATTTGCAGGGAACAGAGTTTAAAGTCATCTTTTCGATCCTATTGTGCTGCTTTTTAATACCAGCCTCTAACTGTGAAGCTTCGAGTGCATTGACACAAGCGTGAATAATTGTATTTCTTGGTTTCCTCTCAGGGTTGCTTATAGTCGATTGTTATTGGCTGACAGTTTTAACGTCTTGGAGCTGGAGATGCAGAAAAGAGATGACGTTCTTATTTAGCAGTCAGTTGGGATGGCTACAACATGAAAGTAACTTTAATCTAATAAAATGGATGTCTAATTTTTACCATCTATTTCAAGTATATGCTATCTAAACCGTGTTGTAACAATCTACGTTTTTGTATACAACCAAGACTTGGCACAATAAACGTTTTAACTGTCTGGTGTCCTTGAAGATTCACGCAGTGTGGTGATAAGATCATTGGCAAGTAAAGTATTCTACAAGGTTCTTTGGTATTTGGAGTATCTTCATTTCCGTATTAGCGGCAAAAGACGTACTGAATTGTAGATTTCTTTCTTCTTTTCCAAGAGCAGAATGTCAACATTGTTTGTATTGATATATAAACAATTAACACTGCTATTTTGGTGGTTTTGAAGTCAGCTGAAGTATGTTTCAGAGTATTGAATTGAATGAAAGTGCTTCGTAGGAAAAAATGGTTCAAATGATTTCTTCCTTGACGCTCGGTAAACTTTGTCACCCTTTTTCTATGAAGTTTTTTACTCAGAAACATTCTTCAACTAATACAATAAATATTGAAAATCTATTAAGTATGCACATTTTGACAAACAGTAGCTCAACAGCTTTAATCGATGCAAAATAAAAAGAGATGAACACTAGCAACAAATAGAAAACAAATCAGTCAAGGAAACAGCCACTGCATGAACCAATTGTAACGCAATCAAAAGTACGCCATTGCCGGGTTCGTTTGTCAAATTTTCAAACATTATCCATCGGAATATAAGCTGTAGGTTAGCTGAGTGTTATGCGCTATACTGATGTCTCGTGATATATTTATATATTGATCATCGATATTGGTGTTGCTTTAATAGCTTTTCCTTGTCAAAAAGAGCATACAAAATAATTCCACTTTTGTGATCACCGTAGCGGCATTGGCATCCAAATTGCATGTAAAACGGAGAGTTGATGTTTGAATGCGTGGATGATCCTATAAACTCGTTAATTTTCGAGACATCGTGCAGTAGCAAGACAATGTTTCTCTACATTCCTGTTTGGATACAATGCACCTGTAATGCAAAGAGTCTCAATTTAGGATTAATGGAGACCGACATTTCAAGCTTTTTATTGAAACGCCTGAAAAAAGGATGTGCTTGATCCCTTGATAATAAGATACTTCAAATTTGATACATCACGTCATTGCAAATAATGAAAGATGACTTAAGGATAAATTGCGATAAAGCAAACCCAACAGGTGGGGTGAAAATGATGTTAGGGACCAATCATTTAACCTGACAGGGGGTAAGTTTTTATCTGGACAGAAAATGTTTTTCGCGCTTCGCGCGAAAAAAAAAATTATTTTTTCCACATGTATCAACAAAATATTTTTTTTTCAAAATTAACATTATTTTTTTGGGGGCAGAAAGCCTCCTTCAGAAATTTTTTTTTCATCATTTTGGCAGCCAAAATATTTTTTCACATAAAATCAGCTCCAAAATATTTTTTAGAAAAAACCATAGCCCCCCTCCCCCACCCCCTTTTCAAGTTAAATGGTCGGTCCCTTATACTTGTAAAATTGTAAAAGATTTGCTAGAATATTCATGGTGAATAAAAGGATATGGAGTAAATGCACATGAGACAAAGTCTCTACAAATACACGCTTTTATTGTTGTTCTTCATCTTGAAGTCACCATGAGGCCTTCAACAATATTCATCTCTTCTTAACTTTATTTCTTCAACAGTGTAAAAAAAAAATTGATACTGTACTGAAAAGGCTGGAAAAATACTCATTTTTAACGCAGATGAACGCCTCATTCTGTTCAACATTACACTGTTTCAAGCAATTCACCAAGAAGGGGATATCGTTGTCATGCTGAAATTTTTATTCGATTATATATTTGGCGACTTTGGAGGACAAGTGTTCCATCAGTCATTAGGAATGCCTATGTCGACTTATTATGTGCCATTTATGGCCATATGTACTCCTTCATTATTATGGAGTTAGGCTCCTTCGTGTGCTAGTTCAAAGCAAAGGAAATAATCAGTTCAATTCCTTTATTTCCTTTTTCAGCCGTACCTGCAGACAAAGCTTCTAATAACATCGTTTTGTATGTGAAGCACATTATTACAACTGCCTCATCAAAGAACTATGCATTAATCACAAAACGCCAGGTAGTGCTACATACAAAAGAATTTCATTTGGCAAAGATGAAATCCTTTCCAATCACAGGTCATTTATGTGCTCCATGAATATCCATACTAAAATAACAATTAAGACCTGTCATGCCTATATTGGGTGCCAAAATTACACAGAAATCCATATAAGGATAGATACCGATATATCGTATGATCTTCATCTTGCTCAAAAACTGAATTGTCAATTGAACTAAGTAATATTTTTTCTGCAATTAAAGACGGGCATCAAGCATACTGTGAGACTATTCATGCCCGAAGTGACATAAATGCCATATGGGTACTTAAAACTTCTAAGTTTTATTGGGAAATCTTAAATCCCGTTCATTTTCTCAAATACATTCTCTTAAAACATTTGATTTTTTCACACTGTATACCACACGTCCTCGTGAAAAACTAAAATCACGAATCAAAAGTATCATTCAAAAAGCCTTTGCCGATTCAAAAATATTTGTTGTATAAGGTTATTTTTTCAAAAACCAATTTAAAGGGAAAAGTATGCTACGATGAAAAACAGGTGAGCAGCATGCTTGATTTTCTTATATTGATAATATATTTGTCACATTTTGAGGTGCTATATATAAACAACAAGTTGACATACCAAAGGGCACTAATTGTGCACATCTCACAGATTTGTTTTTATATTCTTACAAGACTGAACTTCTTCAAAGACTCGTAAAATATCACAAAATGAAAGATAGAAAAAAAGAAGGGAAACGGGGAATGTGTCAAAGATGTTTGATCCTTCAATCTCACTATATATATAGATATATTAATGATGTTCTTTCCATCCTGCTAAATGTATCCTTTTAATTTATCCGCCAGAACTAGAGATAAGGAAACGTAATCACCAGATCAACATCTTTTTCGGACTTACATCTCGAATTTGACGAAAATGGTCATCTCAGCACTAAAACTTACGACAAAAGGGACGATTTTAAGTACAAAATTATCATTTTTGTAACATGGACAGTAATATTCCAGCTTCTCCTGCTTACGGAGTATATTTGTTTCACAGCTGATTCGTTACGCGAGAGGTAGCACAAATTATACAGACTTTTTCATTTTACAAAGTTATCTTCGTGACCGCCTTATTAATCAAGGCTTCAAAAAATTCCGTCTCATACGATCATTAAAAAACTTATCTAATAGATATCAGTCCCCTGTAGTAAAATTTGAAGTTTCTATCCGCAATCTGATTCAAGATTATTTCTTAACTTAATACTGGGATGGTCATTTTTTAACTGTCAACGACCTTTCAATGGCAATTGCTGTTAGGTTGCTGCCGAACACTTACCGTAATAGAAGGGGAGATTTGGCGCGCCATAAAATCGGTTTAATCCAACATTTCTTTTGAAATGCCTGCACCAAGTCAGGACCAATGCGGTCGACAATTTTGCCGGTTTTTTCCACCTGATTTTGCCTTTTTGTCTCATAGACATCGGCTCTTGACCATTCTGTTTAGTAATTTTGTTATTACTCCAATTTCATATATAGATGATGTTCTTTCGCTGAGCAGTCCCCAATTAAAGGATTACCTTCATCTTGCATACGCAAATGAACTAGAGACCACTGATACACTATATCATAAGCATCATACTGGCCTGGACAAGTTTTACTATAATGATAACTCTGGACATCTAAAACCAAAATTTACAGCAAACGTGTTTATATGGTTAAGTAGATTAACATAAGTGAACGTCTAGTTTATGAGCAGTATTATTCCGACACCTGCGGCATATAGTGTCTAGCAGTTGCAACTCATTCGCTGTTGTCGTGCAAGAAGTATTCACAGTGATTTTGTCAACGGAACGAAATTACTGTCTAAATAACGAATAGGCTACACTAAGAACATTTTCAAAGACTGTTTCAGTTGTCACTGCAGAAGTTTGACAATAAGAATAGATATTTTTAGTAGATCCGGAGTTTATCGCCGTACTGGCAAACACTTTCGTTGGCAAAATGACTGGTTACAAGAGAGATACAATGTCTACTTTCGATTTTTTTAATTTCTTTTCTTTAGTTATCTGGTTGAGGAACAGTCCCGTATCTGGATGTTTTCCAATATCTCAACCATTTTGTTCTTAAACTACGCACCGGCTTGTAATATCTTATTTGTGAATTTCATGCATCTATTGGCTCTCATTAAAAAAGATTGAAAATTCGTCTTCAATAATGTATTTACTTATACCTCCTGACCAAGTCTTGTAATTTTATCATTCCATGTGATGTTGTTCAGCCATCCTTGTTGTGTGCCGCTTTGTGTGTGTTCCTGACTTTTTATTTATTTAGTTATTTATTTATTTATTTACTTTTTTTTGTATGTGTGGCAAAAAAGTTTGCCGTGTATTATGCATAGATTGGCAATAGATTTACTCCTCAGTCTCCACTGTATACTTTAGGCGTTGATCGTTGACTTTTCGCGTTTATTTGTAGGATTATGTTGGCCTGGTGTACTGACTCATCATCGGCAATCTTTCTTCGTGATATCGAATATTTTGCTTGCGATCGCTTATTCAAAGTGTAATTATTCAGCTGTAAGAAGGAATGTAGGATAAATTGTCGAATTCATATAATCATTTTTATAAAGGAAATCTGTTATACCGACCTCCTTGCAAGCTTCATTCAGAGATACAACACTGTTCAGTACTGATGATGCTTAATAAACTTGATTTATTAAAATCTTTTATTAAGAATTAATAAAAGATTAACAGAGAAGCTTCTATGCCAAGGAGGCGCTAAACCGGTAAAATTCTTTTGCTTATGGCCAAGGGATCAGTTACAGTTCCGATTGGTGTTACAGATTTAATGATGTTCGCTGGTCAATTTCAAAATAAATAGGATTTCAAATAAATGTTGACTGAAAAAGAAGTAATTTAAGAGCAAAAAATTGATAGGCTACTGATCTTGATTTATTTGGCGGGAAACAGAACTTCTCTGAATTTTTCTTCGGTTTAACATAATCTATGTTTATCCATGAATGGACTTGACGAAATAAATAGGATTTTATGAAATTTTGTCAGAATATTTCGAAAGATGTACTTAATGAATTTATCATACAAAAAGAGGGGGTTCGTGGGCAAAAAAAAAATATAATGCCTCTTAATGGATCAAACCAGAGAAATCCGAAAATTTGACAGAAATACCAAAATGTGACCAACAACTAAAACTTGCATGCCCTATATTAAATCAAGTATTTCCACAAAGCGTTGTCACAAACGTGAGAGTTCTGTTTATATCAAGCAGTCCAAAGCATTTTGATGAAAGTCTCCCATGATGCATTTTACCTGTACTAATATTTTTTTTCTTTCGTTTCAATAGACAGAGGATGCGTATGCGCATCTATTATTGTTCTCTGGTTTTCATTTCATATTATCGTGAATGAGGCTTGTTGGTTTGTTCTCTGGTTTTTATTACATATTATGTTGCATGAGGCTTGTTGGTATACCATATTTTGATATGGTCATCATAGCAGTACAACATGCATAGTTACCAGATGCTACGCAGTTCCTGAAAGCATTCCATCTGGTGACTGACTACACTTTCACTTACAAGCACTAGTGTTTATCGGATGCTCTCCGCGCACAGTGTTTGTTTCACGGTAAGTATTAAACAATCCTCGATCATGATCATGTGATCATTGATTTCATCTGCAAGAAATCAAGTAACAAGTTACATATTTCCCAGGTACCCTCATAAGAAGCCTCAACTTTCTGGTGGACTTCATCTATTTTCATTAATAAGTGTTGGAAAATGCTGGAAGAGAATATCTTCATTCAGAGATCAAGGCCATAGCGTCAATGTTGTAGCATATAGATGGACTGATGGACAAAGCCTCTATGACTAAGCAACCCATTAAAAGGATTAGGGTTCAAAACTGTTTAGTTATTAACATATATCGTCTTTCAAAACACGCCTGCCTTTATATACAATGTCACAATGACAAATCTAGTAACCCAGTCTTAGTGACTAACGTAGCCTAGTTGTTAAAGAATATCTAACAAATGAGTTGGATCTGAACCAAGGACAAATTTCGGTTTCTTAAAATCATGGCAGGAAACGTTCCACCCCTTCATCTATTGTTAAACTATGAGGAAGTTAATGCATCATCTTAAAATCGAACCGACTGACCAGGAAACTCAAGAACGTTGAATTTCTCTTCGCCCGTAGGATGGAACATCTATGCCTCACGATACGACGGTCAGTTGCAAGGTGTTTTCTTATTGTTATTCCTAGCAAGTTGTTAAATATATCTCTGTCCAGCGGCAGTCTATATTGCATTATAGTTTCTAACCTTTCTTACCGTCTCTCAAGTTCCCGTATTTAACTATATTTCAAAAGCAAACTGTTCATGTTCAACTTTAACTGTTGCTTAAATGTTATTTCAAATTTTTTGCCTTGCTGTTTTGATTTTCCGGATTTCGTTTTCTTTTCATATCATGTTAATAAATATACCGATTTTCTTCACACGGTTAAGCTTCGTTCAAATACATAACGCATAGTAAGCACAAGATTAATAAGAATGCAAAGCTACTTTTTAAGTACTCCTCTGCAAGCAGATAAATAAAAAAACAGTCACAATCGGACATAACACACAAATAAAGAGCACAAAAAATTGCATGTATAAAAACTGAAACAAATAAAAGCATTAAAGGCATAGGAATGAAAACCCTGGTTTAAAAAATGTTAAAAAGACAAGAGATAATATACCGTTCATCATAAGATTAAAAATTCTGAAGAATCACAGATAAAAAAATGTTGATGTATTATATATATACTAGTTTCCGTTGTAGGACTTGCGGAAATTAAACTATTTTTGAACTGATAAAAATTTGCCGATTTTTTTCTGTCAGGTAACTCATTCAGTTATAAAATACTGAGCTGCTTCATATCAATAAAAGATGAAAGTATTGTTCCTTTGATTGTTTTTACCATGTATGTATAGAGACTTTGTCTCATTTGCATTTACTCCATATCCGTTCGTTGTCGTATAATTCTGGGTCCGCCCAATTTACGTATCCGGCCGGATACAGAATGTTAACATTTTGGGTCCGGGTATCTATTATTCTGTATCCGCCCGTATAAGTTTGGGTCCGCCCAGTTTATGTATCCGGCCGGATACAGAATGTTAACATTTTGGATCCGGGGCAAAAATAATAGATTAAAGACTTAAAAACTTAAAGATTAAAAACGCTAGATATTACTGACGAATATGAAAAGATAAAAATGATTTTGTCAAGACTAAAACATCAAAAGTTTTCGCTTACACGTCTCTCCCAAACCAGGTTATAGGTTTAGGTATAAAATGGCACAACAAAAATTGTATCATTACTGGCATATCTGATACAGTAAAAGATCCCAGACATGAAGTCATAAAATAATATATATAGCATAATTACGTAATAAAATGATTTACCTTCCTGTGGAATGTTTTTAGAATGATTGGAAACGTCATTAAGTAATTTGTTATGTAAAACTTGTTAAACTTTTATTCAAAAGAGACAACTATTTTAAAGAGAGTAATGTGTTTATTATGCAATAAAAACATATCTAAGTAAATAGAACAACAAATTGAAATTGTTGAAATAGTTAACCTCTTTCAAATAATCATTATTTGATGCTTTGATTTTCATTTGATCTATTAAACATAAGCATTAATAAACTAGAAAAACTGTTGCACTCCAGACAACAGAAACATTGCTCTCAATTAAATTATAAGTGTGTGTCTGAAAAAAGGTTCCATTCTTGGATGAATGATCTTAATATCAATGTTGTCTGAAACAGAGAACAATAGTGGATAAGAAATCAATATACAGGAAAGGGGACTTATAAAACTTCAAATGTTGCACTCCAGACAAAAAAAAGGTGGATGTATTTAATGTCTAATTAGTAGGTGGTGTTGTCATAAAAATATTCAATATCATATTTTTCATATGGAATTGATATTTCTTTACATTAATCAATATAAATATATAATTTTTCATGGACAGAATTTTTACAGTATTCATTTATTTGCAGTTTTTCTATTTTTGCCGTTGCACTCCTGACATGGGACTCCAATTGATCTTGTGCCAACTGCAACAAAACATTACTTTTAAACAGATATCATTATTTTCTATTCTATATGTATTTTTAAAAAGTAGTGTTAAAAAATGTCACAAAAAGTGTTGCACTCCAGACATTTTTGGCACGTTTTTCGAGCATAACTTTTTAACCAATAGAGATATCTCCATTGCATTTTGTATGGACATACAACATATCACTACATATGAATTGATACAATAATTTGTATCAAAACTTTTATATTTCTCAGTCTAGACATAGACTTATTATTATGTATAATAAGTCTATGGTATAGATAACAAAATATGCATGGTGCCACTTTTTTTTAAATTCACCCATACAGCTTGAAGTGATTCTATGCATTTGATTTCACACAACTACCGAGAAGTTTTGTGAGAGGGAAAATAAAGGCAAAAAGGATATAAATAAGGGTTTACACTGCTTCGGTGAAAAGAATCGGAGCTCCGGGTCTAGAACAGAGAAGTAGCTACACGAACAAAATAGATGAGTAAATTATAAACAAATAAATAGACAAATAAAATAAATAGGATAAAGGTAATAACAATTGATACGTGTTCATGTAAAAAAGAAAGAACAAAATAAACAACAACAACAACAGAAAATAATGAATAAATAAAAAAATACTTTTGAATGAATAAAATAACGGAATCATTGAATGAATAAAATAACGGAATCAATTAATTTTACTTTTACCTGTTCGTCCAGGTAAATTTAAACAAATAACAAAATACACGAGTTATTTCCCTTCCTGGGACCGAGGTTGCAATAGTTTTTCGTCAATTTATTAGTATAAAATAAAAATAGTTAATTAAATTATCGAAATAATGTGAATAGATATCAAATTTCTTTAAATGAAACAAATTTCTTTTGAAAACATCGTAAAACAAGATGGCTATTTGTGTCTTTTATTTTCGATTTCGGGAAAATTGTCTCGGGGTCTGGCTGGGGATACACGAAATATTGAAACCCCTCTTTGAAACAGTGAAATATTTCGTCAAATGGATTTGAAATAATTGTAAAAACACATTTTCATGAGCAAAAATTTAATTTGCAATGACCCCCGGACCTAAAATTATAGGGGAAAGCCGGATACAGAATGTAAACATTTTGTATCCGGCCGGACCCGTAGTGGACCCGGACCCAAAATTATTCCACACCGTTCACTATGTCATCACTGTAGGTAGTGATAAACTTGGTGGAGACGAGCTATATGAATTTTTTTATATATCTTTTATTATAACATATACAGATTAAAATAGGCAATGAACAAATAGCTGTAATAAAGCTTTATAAAATTCTATCGAGAGCTCTAGTAAAATCATAGCTAGAAATGTGGTTTCCGGAATATAATTTCTCCGTCATTGGTTAAATATTATAATTTTAAATACCAAGCTGGTTCCCAACTGATTCTTCATTGCTTGCCATGAGGGATAAATTCGATTAGTCAGAAGGGAACCAGAGTTAGAGCTTACCGACATGAAAACAAACAGCCATGGGCATGGGTGAAAAAGTGTGTTACTTTCCACATTAAAAAGAATCAAAAGATATGAAGGATGGTTTTCCAAATTGAGAGAAAAAATTGCTACGAAATTGAAACAATGAGTGCATTAAGACAGCACGCACAAAAAAAATCCCAGTGTATAAAAGGGGGCATAAACGAGCCGAGGGTAGGAATGGGGGTATTCTGATGACGGTTATCGAATAAAAAATTAGACAAAATGACGTTAACGGTAATATTTATGAGTTCCAGATAAATTTGCTAGATATTTCTACAAAAATTTGTTGTGACAATTGACGATATTTTTTCTCTCCAAAAACGTTAACGGTACAAAATTCATGTTATTTCATGAATCATGCTTATATATTTTTGACGATTAACGGTAAAATTCTGACCAATTTGATGTTAACGATAACTGAAAAGAGGTGTTTGACGGTTAACGATAAAGGGCATTCATACCCTCATAAACTGTATAGTAGGTTCTCATAATATCATGGGTTCTATTATATCGTGGTATTCACGTTCATTTCAACTAAAATTTTAATTGTGACGTCACTGTTTTTACCTAACTACGTACCACGATATTAGGAGCTATCAGTATACAGGTCAAGGTAAAAAACAAATCAGCAATAATGTTGCAAAGTTTTTTTTGTGAAGGAAATGCGTGATATTTACCAGAATCAAAGGGGAAAATCGTAAGATAAAAGGAAAATGCAGAAAATGTTGCCCCATGAATGGCAAAATGTGTGATTCTCGTTCAATTTGCAAGAGAATTGGTACACATAAATCAGAAATTTTATCAATATTTCATTTTCCAAGTCAAATATAAAGCTCCATACATTGAAGTTTCACAAATGCATTGAGTGAAAGGAAAAGGTGTGCGATGAGGCCAAATTTCAATTCTCATTTCGGCACTTTTGCACCTTATCAGACTTTACCATTCAATTTTACATCTGTCATGTCTGTAGTTGGACTTTCAGGGGTCCAACTAATTACCGACAAGAACAGACAGCAACCGACAAGAAGCGACAAGAAACCGACAAGAAGCTTGGAACCGTAATCAAACATACGAGAGATATCATTCATAATTATGTCTCGCAGTGCTTTCTGATAATATACATCGTGAACATTTTTCTTTCTTTATTATCTTTTTTCATTTTAAGATATCTCTGTCCTAATTCTTGTCGCAGGTTTTGCTCTTCTTGTAATTGTAATAATAAATCTGGTGTTTTGCATAAAATTATATATCATTATACAGGGCTTTTTCTAGCTATCGTAGGGGGCCGATTATCGGCCCATTCCCAATGGTGAAAAAGTGTTTATTTTCCCAATTTCAGTGTAAATTTCCCAAACAGAGATAGGTTTGTAAATGGTTATTCTGGTATAGTTCACAGTGTTTTTGAGACTCTATGTGACATTGATTTTATGCCCTCTGTCTGGTACTTTTCATCAAGCGTTTCTCTGAGATACGGTATGTAAGAACACTCCCAGTTCCGGGATATTATTTCACTGTACTTTCGGCAATTTCTCTGTTGAAGTCAACTGAAATCAGTGGTTTATTGTAAATCCAGGAGAACTTATACAAATATCAACATGGAATTCAGTTTGTACACCCGTAAAAGCGAAAATAGACTTGTCTTGCATGTTTCCATTTTCTGGATTGAGGTACTCCCGAATCGGGTTTTGCAGGTAGAAAGTAAACAGGAATGAATAAAGTATGTCAAAGAATATTAACAGCATATGCAAACGGGTGCAGAAAACTTTATTTTTGATTAAACAAAACGTATGATACCATCGTGTGGTTTTAATAATAAAGTTATTGGCAGTAAGTCTGAACCCTTTAGCACTGAACAAACAGAAACGTAACCCTCAAATTGATGTTTCTACGGAGCTACAAGATGTACAACAAATAGTACCAGTATCAACTTGAACTGGTGAAAGGGAGGTTTTCATTTATGAATTTGATATGTACACCCCTCAGGAGTTATCTTCACAGGCTCTTGTTTCATGAGAATCCATACCCCTCTCTCCATAATCCACTTCATGAAACAAATGCCTATGATCATCTGCTTCAAGTCTCCTTTGACAATATGCACTGAAGGAAACCATGACCTAACCAATGAAGAAAATGAAACTTTGGAACAATTTTAGAGACAACAAAGAGTGGAAAAAATAGAATCATGCAAAATATCAAGCTAGCAGTTTTTAGCTCACCTGGCTATAGCCAGGGTGAGCTTTTGCCATCACTTTTTGTCCATTGTCCGTCCGGCGTAAACTTTTCATTCAAAGATCTTCTTCTCTGAAACTACTGGGCCAATTGAAACCAAACTTGGCCACAATAGTCCTTGGATTGTCCCCTTCAAAAAAGTTGTTTTTCAGATCGGCTCAATATCCAAGATGGCTGCCAGCGGGATCATAGTTTTATCATTGGACCCTATGGGAAAATACTTTCAAAGATCTTCTCTGAAACTACTTGGCCAATTTAAACCAAACTTGGTCACAATAGTCCTTAAATGGTCTCCTGTAAAAATGTTGTTTTTCAGATTCGCGCGATATCTAAGATGGCCGCCAGCGGGGATCATAGTTTTAACATTGGACCCTATGGGAAAATACTTTCAAAGATCTTCTCCTCTGAAAGTACTTGGCCAATTTAAACCAGACTTGGCCACAATAGTCCTTAGATGGTCCCCTGCAAAAAAGTTGTTTTTCAGATCTGCGCGATATCCAAGATGGCTGCCAGCAAGGATCATAGTTTTAACATTGGACCCTATGGGGAAAAACTTTCGAAGATCTTCTCCTCTGAAACTACGTGGCCAATTTAAACCAAACTTGGCCACAATAGTCCTTAGACGGTCCCCTGCAAAAAAGTTGTTTTTCAGATCCGTGTGATATCCAAGATGGCTGCCAGCAGGGATCATAGTTTTAACATTGGACCCTATGGGGAAATACTTTCAAAGATCTTCTCCTCTGAAACTACATGGCCAATTTAAACCAAACTTGGCCACAATAGTCCTTAGACGGTCCCCTGCAAAAAAGTTGTTTTTCAGATCCTTGGGATATCCAAGATGGCCGCCAGCAGGATCATAGTTTTAACATTGGACCCTATGGAGAAATACTTTCAAAGATCTTCTCCTCTGAAACCACTTGACCAATTGAAACCAAACTTGGCCACTATAGTCCTTAGATAGTCCCCTGCAAAAAAGTTGTTTTTCAGATCTACGCGATATCCTAGATGGCCGCCAGCGGGGATCATAGTTTTAACATTGGACCCTATGGGGAAATACTTTCAAAGATCTTCTCCTCTGAAAGTACTTGGCCAATTTAAATCAAACTCAGCCACAATAGACCTTAGATGGTCCCCTGCAAAAAAGTTGTTTTTCAGATCCGCGAGATATCCAAGATGGCCTCCAGTGGGGATCATAGTTTTAACATTGGACCCTATGGGGAAATACTTTCAAAGATCTTCTCCTCTGAAACTACTTGGCCAATTGAAACAAAACTTGGCCACTATAGTCCTTAGATGGTCCCCTGCAAAAAAGTTGTTTTTCAGATCCGCGCAATATCTAAGATGGTCGCCAGCAGGGATCATAATTTTAACATTGGACCCTATGAGAAAAATACTTTCAAAGATCTTCTCCTCTGAAACTACTTGGCCAGTTAAAACCAAACTTGGCCACTATAGTTCTTAGATGGTCCCCTGCAAAATCAAAACCAATCTTGGCCACTATAGTCCTTAGATGGTCCCCTGCAAAAAACTTGTTTTTCAGATCCACGCGATATCCAAGATGGCCGCCAGCGGGGATCATAGTTTTAACATTGGACCCTATGGGGAAATACTTTCAAAGATCTTTTCCTCTGAAACTACTTGGCCAGTTAAAACCAAACTCGGCCAGAATAGTCCTTAGATGGTCCCTTTCAGAAAAGTTGTTTTTGAGATCCACACTATATCCAATATGGCCGCCAGCGGGGATCGTAGTTTTAACATTAGTCCCCAGTCTGTGCCAAAAACTTTTTCATTCACTAGCCCTGAGGGGCTAGTAAGGTCCTGTATTGTACTAGCCCGAACTCAGTTTCACTAGCCAATATAAAAGATTCTTTGTTAATAAGGTACAATTTCAACTAGCCCACCGGGCTAGTGACTTCAAATTTTTACTAGCCCGAGACTGATTTTACTAGTCTCGGGCGTAGGGCTAGTGGCTAAAGGCACAGACTGAGACCCTATGGGAAAACACTTTCAAAGATCTTCTCCTCTGAAACTACTGGGCCAATTGAAACCAAACTTGGCTACAATAGTCCTTAGATGGTCCCCTGCAAAAAAGATGTTTTTCAGATCCGCGCTATATCCAAGATGGCCACCAGCGGGGATGATAGTTTTAACATTGGACCCTATGGGAAAATACATTCAAAGATCTTCTCTGAAACTTTTCAGCCAATTGGAACCAAATTTGGCCACAATAGTCTTTAGGTTGCCACCCTGCAAAAAAGTTGTTTTTTCAAGTCTTTGCTTTATGCAAGATGGCTGCCAGCGGGGAACAGATTTATCATTTGACCCATTGGGAAAACATTAAAAGATCTTCTCCTGAAATTACGTGGCCAATAATGAAAACATACTTGGTCACAACGGGCCATAGTTGTTCCCCTTTGAAAAATTTGCCCGGCTTGTCTGCATCGCATTCAAGATGGCCCCTGTGGGGAACATAGTTTAACCTTGAGACTTATCGGAAGCCTATCGTAAAGCATTTAAAGATGTTCTCCTCTGAAAATTGATTTAGTCAATTGGAACCAAAATTAGACCCATTGGTCCCCTTCAAGAAAGGTGACAGTAGAACTGCAACAAAATCCAAAATAGCTGCCAGTCTGGAATATAGTTAAATTTAAGATAAAATTACATCAATGTCTATCAACAAATTTGAAAATAATGCCCTTAAAACATTGGGATTTTTTTAATTGCATATGTCAGCCGTGGCCCAGGTGAGCGATACAGGCTCTTGAGAGCCTCTTGTTTCTTCTCCCTGCCAGAAACATATAAATTTACTGAAACCATATTATTTTCCGAAAATGCGAAAAATGTCGATAAATCTTCCCAATTTCAGAAAAGGTGGCTTTTCCCAAATTAGGCAGAAAAAGCCCTGTTATATCACCAGCTGGGTCATTTCTTGGCTTTTCTTGTCGATCCCTAGCTTCTTGTCAGTATTGGTGGTTCTTATCTTTCAGGTGTTTTGCATTAAAAATATCTCATCATCTGGATCATAATATGCATTTCTAGACTTTATTTATTATTTTTGTCAGTTTCTTGGTACTTTTTGTCGGTTATTAAAATACCGACAATAAGAACCAAGAAACTACAAAATTATGACTTCTTGGCGGCTCTTATCCTTCTTGTCGGTAATTATAACTTTTTGGAGGTTCTTTTGTTATGGTGTTTTGTATATAAAAAAAATATCATTATATCATCAGCTAGGTCATACTATGCGTTTCTTGTTGGTTCCTAGCTTTTGTCAGTAATTATGACTTCATGATGGTTCTTGTCTTTCTTGTTGGTAATTATAACTTCTTGACGGTTCTTTTGTCATGGTGTTTTGCATTAAAAAAAACATATCATTATATCATCAGCTGGGTCATTCTTTGCATTTCTTGTCTGTAATTATGACTTCTTGACGGTTCTTGTCGGTTGTTGTCTGTTCTTGTTGTCTATAAAGTGAGACCAGACTTTCAGTCTATGCCAGTCCCTTTGTCAAAATTGATGAAATTTCATAACAACTTTCTAATTTTTCGAATCTGAATTGATTTTAACTGACTGATCTGGTTGACTGGTGTTTTCTCAACTATGTTCACAAAATGACAATAGCCAAAGTTGCATTCTGAACACTGCTATCAGGTGTTTGAAGTTCATGCATGTAGAACAAATAATTTTTTTTAATAATTTTCAATTTTTTTTTCAATATTTCTAATCAGGGGTTTTTAATTGTAATTTGGGAATAGTCTTTTTAATGCAATTTTGGGAATTTTTATTAACAAAATACCCATTGGGAATGGGGGTGAAATTTTGGGTAATTTGCATGTCATGATAAAGATTGAATTTTCATTGGAGAAGGGTCCTTTTGTCATGAATTCCCCCAAAAACCCTGCTAATACTTGTTGTACAACTAATTGACCGTCATGAATATATCACGAGGGCTGAACAACGCAGAAAGATTTAACGAGTTGCAGAACTTGCTTCGCAGCAAATTTAATCCACTGCGTTGATCGACACGAGTGACATTTTTATTGATATTCAGGACTGTCAATTAGTTATGTTTTTTATTATAATGATTTTCTACTCAAAAACCGAGATTTGAGGTGCAGATTATTTTTTTTTCATTTGAATGCGCCGTTTGATTACCTGACAACGACATTGACGAGGGATTGTGATGTCACTATTTCCGGTGACTAGAAATCCTGTATTTTCACTGATGACAATATGAGATTTATTTAAATCATTCACCGCCATCTATATAATTAACTTTGGTTTCAAATTAAAAGTTATGTGGATGAGAATGCCAGGAGGAATGAATACAATATACCAACCTTCAATCAACAGTCAGTCTTAGTCAGTATCAACAGTCCAAAAAGAAAACCAGCCTTCTGTCAGCTGTCAGTCTGCATCAACAGTGCAAAGAGAAAATCAACCTCTAATCAACAGTCAGTCTGAGTCAGTATCAACAGTCCAAAAAGAAAACCAGCCTTCTGTCAGCAGTCAGTCGGTATCAACAGTCCAAAGAGAAAATCAACCTCTAATCAACAGTCAGTCTGAGTCAGTATCAACAGTCCAAAAAGAAAACCAGCCTTCTGTCAGCTGTCAATCCTTATCAACATTCCAAAAAGATCATGAAAACCAGTCTGCAGTCAGAAGTCAATCAGTTTCTACTGTCCAACAAGGCAACCAGCTTTCAGAAGACATTGTCTTAGATATGATAGAAAAGGCGTTTTTTGCAGAGGATCATTATATCCACCATTACAATCTTTGCAAGAAAACGGGTGCACAAAACTAACAGTAAATGAGATAGACAGACAATCCTCATTTTAAGACAAATTTACACACACAAGAATCAATGACAAAGAACTGTCCTTTTGTGAAGAAACCGGAATCTGGTGGCGGGTTTTTGTAGAGGAAAAATGCATGTTCTGCTTGTTATGTAGAACACACGATACAATGAACACCCAAAACAAATCTAAAATATTCAACCTTGATCCTAGTTGTCGATTCAAAAAACCTGCTATAAGCATGCATTCAGATTCAAAAATGCATAGAGCTGCAATCAAAGCTGAGCTCATAAGTCGGGTGTCCGTCTTCCATAAAGAAGTGCACGAAAAACATAAAGCCAGTGATGAAGTTTTATTGGCAGTTTTTAAAGCAATTTATTGGCTTATGAAAGAGGAAATTGCTTCATGTAAATTAAAGTCTTTGTTGCTTTTAGTTGAAGGAATGGGCTTAGAAAAATCGAAATACTATACTTATTCAGGAGCTGGAATTGAAAGAGAAATGTTTCTTTTGGTTGGTAAAACAATTACAGAAAAGATGTTGAACGAAATTAAAAGTGCCAATTGCTTTGGAATTTTAGTTGATGAAGTCACAGACATAGCAGTAATACAACAAATGGTTATTTTTATTCAGTACAGTGAACCAACAACAGGCTTAGCAAAAGTCATGTTTCTCGACAATATTAATGTACTAAACAACAGCACGTCTGCAGATGCTGAAACACTATACAAGTGTATTATAAAAGTACTGACAAGAAATAATCTGGATGTGAAAAAATGTACCAGTCTAGTCACTGATGGTGCCATTGTAATGACTGGCAAGAAGTCTGATGTTGCTTCTCGTTTAAAAAATGACAATCCATGTCTGCTGTCTATTCACTGTATTTGTCACAGATTAGTGCCGTCATGCACAGATTCTAATTCTAGCATAAAACATTTGACTGATGTTGAAAGAGTATTAAGACAATTATGGACATTTTCTGAAAATTCACCGAAACGTTTAACGGTTGTGCCCTTCTAACCAAAATTCAATTAGAATTACATCAAGTACACAGAAACAATCTACAGAAAAACACAAGATCACGATTGACAAAAAAGGTAAAAAAAGCATGCAGCACAAGATGGTTATCGTTTGACCAGTCAGTTCAGTTGGTGTATGATGACTTTGTTGCCATTACTCAAACATTAAGAAATTTAAGAGAAAAGGATGCGACAGCAGATGGCTTATTGAGAAAGATGATGTCTGTGAAATTTCCTGGTGTTATCAAACTTTTACACCATGTGTTACCTAAATTATCGTCATTATCTAGAGCATTCCAACAAGGGAACATCAATTTTTCTAGCATAGGATCCTCTATTGATTTTACCACAGATGCCTTAGATGACCTTGTAACTACTCAAGAGCCAATAAAAGAAATAGAAAAGGAAATGAAAGAAGGTGGTCGATATGAATCAGTAGAACTGAAAGCAACTTCTAGTCAATTAGAGGAACTGAAAACCCTCCTAGAAAAGTATGTAAGAGCTTTGAAAGAAAATATTGACAATAGATTTTCAAACGTCTTGCCAGTTTTGACAGCATTTGATGTTTTCAATCCAATGCTAGTACCTGAAAGAGATGGCCCTATATTTTAAGAATTATGGCAAAGACAAAATTGAAATATTAGTTGATCACTTTTCCCTTTCACACCAAACTGAGGAAGATAGAAACAACTACAGAGATGAAGTATTGGCTGGCTGGGGTCTGTTTAAGTATGAACTGCTAAAATACAAACACAACATCCCAAAAGAAATCTCAGAAGGAACAAATAGTGTGACAGGAACAACTCCTACACAATGGACTCTACAACAAATATTGGTAAACAAAGCAAGCTACCATTCATTCAGTCACCTTCTTTGCTTAATAGAAATCTTTATGTCTATGCTAGTGTCTAATGCATGGCCCGAACGTGGTGCAAGTACAATTTAAAGGATTAAGACAAGATTGAGATCATCTCTGAAAGAGGATATGCTACAAACTTTATTGCAGGTAAACATCAATGGAAAGAAGACCCAGGATTTAGAGACTCAAAATATCATGAAGCAATGTGTCACCAATTTTAAAACAGAGAAACAGAGAAGGAAACTACCAAATGTCAAGTCAACTGTCACTGAACCCGAAAAAACAACTGAGCTAGTTGTTGGCATGGTTGCAGATGCCTCTGTTCAAGTCAAAATAGATGATGACAAACAAGAACAAATTCAAGACAAAATTAAATCAATAAATAAACTTGCCTCAATGCTAGGATTAAACATTGAATCTGATGATCACAGTGATGAAGTAGAAAGAGTTGATTATGACTATGACTTTTAACTGTGATCATCAGATTCATTGTTTAAATTCTCTCCATGGTCAGATCTCCAGAATGATTTGGTTTTCTTTCCTTCCAATTTCGAGTTAAATTCTGCTGATGAGGGCTACTCCTCAAAATTTCCATTCACTGCATATCAAACTACAGTGTTATGATAACATGCTGGTATTAGTGTCTTAAAATAAAAAATGTTATGGTATGGAGTAATTATACATGTATAGTCTTTTTCACAGATGAAGCTGTCTTATTTAAAAGGGGCAAAACATTTCCAAAATAAATACCAACAAATATAATTTACAATAAGAATACACAAAGTATTGATGATTGTATTAAAAGGCAGTAAAAACAAGATAACAGAAGAGTCAAATGGTGATCAGTTTATTATAATGCAGTAAAAACAAGATAAAAGATGAATGGTGATT
>MJUU01044178.1:87362-101052 GCA_002080025.1 Modiolus philippinarum | reverse complement strand
TATATGTAAACATAGCATTCAATTGGCTAATCTTGTCTAGTGTCTTAGCTATATGTAAACATAGCATTCAATGGGCTAATCTTGTCAAGTGTCTTTTGTATATGTACACATAGCATTCAGTTGGCTAATCTTGTCAAGTGTCTTAGCTATATGTAAACATAGCATTCAATGGGCTAATCTTGTCTAGTGTCTTAGCTATATGTAAACATAGCATTTAATTGGCTAATCTTGTCTAGTGTCTTAGCTATATGTAAACATAGCATTCAATTGGCTAATCTTTTCTAGTGTCTTAGCGTCTTTTGTATATGTAAACATAGCATTCAATGGGCTAATTTTGTCAAGTGTCTTAGCTATATGTAAACATAGCATTCAGTGGGCTAATATTATCAATTGTCTTTTGTATATGTAAACATAGCATTCAATGCGCTAATCTTGTCAAGTGTCTTTTGTATATGTAACATAGCATTCAATGGGTTAATCAGACATAAGTTGTCGAAATGTGCATATGCAGAAATTAAATCCACAGTAACTTCGGTATTTAGTTATTTGTTACCACTAGGTCAATGCCACTGCTGGTGGACTGTTAGTCCCTGAGGGTATTCACCAGCCCAGTAGTCAGTACTTCGGTGCTGACCCGAAAGCCGATTGTTTTGAAACCTTTCAATATCTAATTTTTTGTAAATTTTGTTGAAAACTAAGGAGTATCTCCCTCATGCAAAGCTCTGTCCTTAGCTTATTTTGGCTTTACATTTAGATCATATTGGTTATTTGTTCTCTATCAGTTTTCAAACATTTTTGAGTTTATGGTCTTCCAAAAGATTAAATTTTATCTGCACTGAAGAGACATAAGTTGTCGAAATGCGCATATGCAGAAATTAAATCCACAGTAACTTCGGTATTTAGTTATTTGTTACCACTGGGTCGATGCTACTGCTGCAGGACTGTTAGTCCCTTAGGGTATTAACCAGCCCAGTAGTCAGTACTTCGGTGCTGACCTGAAAGCCGATTGTTTTTGAAACCTTTCAATATCTAATTTTTTGTAAATTTTGTTGAAAACTAAGGAGTATCTCCCTCATGCAAAGCTCTGTCCTTAGCTGATTTTGGCTTTACATTTAGATCATATTGGTTATTTGTTCTCTATCAGTTTTCAAACATTTTTGAGTTTATGGTCTTCCAAACATTTAGATTTTATCTGCACTGAAGACACATAAGTTTTCGAAATGCGCATATGCAGAAATTAAATCCACAGTAACTTCTGTATTTACATTTTGTAGTTACTTGTCAAGTGTCTTTTGTATATGTAAACATAGCATTCAATGGGCTAATCTTGTCAAGTGTCTTTGGTATATGTAAACATAGCATTCAATGGGCTAATCTTGTCAAGTGTCTTAGCTATATGTAAACATAGCATTCAACTGGCTAATCTTGTCAAGTGTCTTAGCTATATGTAAACATAGCATTCAATGGGCTAATATTGTCAAGTGTCTTAGCTATATGTAAATATAGCATTCAATGGGCTAATCTTGTCAAGTGTCTTAGCTATATGTAAACATAGCATTCAATGGGCTAATCTTGTCAAGTGTCTTAGCTATATGTAAACATAGCATTCAATGGGCTAGTCTTGTCAAGAACCAGATCTTGGTTGAAAAGTTAATTGACAGGTAGTTTATAACTATTTTACAATATTTGCTTTGTTATTATATAATGATGATTTTATTGATTTTTAGGCATCTACAGCTACTGTTTTATTTGTGGCACAAGTGAAAGATGAAAATACCAAAGTGAATCACCATGCAGCTGCATTTGAAATGAAAACTAAGACTGCAAAGGAACTGTTGACAAAACAGAAACAAAAGTTGTAAGTTTATACCTACACATGTATGTTGACATATGAAGCTGTCATTAGTGATCAAGGATTTTCATTTTTTTTTCATTGACACACTGACACCACATTTAATGAACTTTCTAGCATCAGATGTTCCAGATGACTTTGGCCTTGTTTTTTTACTTCAATTATTTCATAAACATTTGAACCAGATTTTACAATTAAGTCCTTTTCTCACATTTATAAAATCTGTATCAACTTGTTTGTTTATTGGTGTGTTTTAAAGGGTACATGACAGCCAGCCACATATCAGTTGACCTTGACCTCAAAAGGATTCGGAGTTTTGTATATATTTTTACAAAAAAAAAATAAATTGTTGCCATTAACAGTATTTGCCTGATTCAGCCCATGCAGCAATTCTCATGTTGGGGCAACAAATTTATCTTATAGACATACATGTAATTATTGTTAATTCACACAATGAGCTATCTGCTAGCTTCTGACAGAATAAACACATTAGTGCTAGGTAAAAAATACTCCAGATACCCAGAGAAGTCCAATTTCTAGAATATTTGGCATACCAAAATTCAAGAGAAACCCTTAAAAATGGTTTGTGCTACAATACAATTTTTCTGTAAGCTATGTAAGCTATGTACTTCCAATTGAATTAAAGTTTTAAGGAAATAATTGAATTTTATGGTAAATGTCAAGATAAGATCCAAATATCTATCTTTAGAATGCAACAGAAAGGATCTAAGGAAGCCCCATTAACAAAACTACACCAGGATAACTTCACCCATACAAAGAATCTGATAGAAAAATTAGAATCTCAAGCTGGAAATGTCAAATTTATTACTGCTGTGAAGACTGGTATGAAGGTAAGTGTTGACGGGACTAATATGACAAATATATTTATTTTTGCATTAAAGGAATTATAAAAGGTTAAAGACTTAATTAAGGTAGATCGGTAGTCTTCCGCCATTTTGAATTTGTTTTTTATATTGTTGTGGTATCATCTGCTTTTTAAATATGCAAATATTTTTATTTGTAATGATCAATAATTATTATATCAGTGACACAAAAAGCAAAGGATCTACATTGACTTAATTTAACATGTATTTATCTAATTGGATGATGTTTGGTTATTTGATAATTAAATAGTTCGGAAGACACTATTTGAAAAAGGGAGATAATCTGATGAAAATATTTTACATAGATATCACTATGAAAATTCACATATTTCAAATTATATGGAAAACAAAGTCGGTGACCCCCATTTTTCTTTATATGTTTTGAAAGTATGATCAAAAGGCTAACATATGTGTAAAATAGAAAGAAATCTATGGAATAGTTTTAAAGAAAACAACCAAATACCTATTTTTCCCTATATATTCATTAGAAATATTTGATTATTTTGATATCAGTTATTTTAAAAACAAGCACGGTGACCCCCCTTTTTTATTTTTTTATTTCAATGCTAATATAATCAGGAAACTTTCCTAAGAAAATAAAGAAAATCTATGGAAAAAAATTTGGACTACCCATCTACCTTAAATCCTGTAAATTTTATCGTATGCCACGATAGTTCACTTATCACTGATTATAATCACAGAAATACATTAACTTGCCCATTGGACAAGTCACCAATAAAAATAACTTGCCCTTCCTAAGATCAACTTGTCCTTACACATTCAGAATTGCAGATAGATAAAATTTTAAGTCCACAAGCAGTCGAGTCAGCATCAAATTTAACTTGCCCTGCACAGATTTTACTTGCTGTGGGCAGTCAGGAGAGTGCCTAAATCTATCCATGTAGTCATTGTCATTGGCAGTGTCAACAAATGAGTAACTTGAAGTTTTTGTCTAGCCTCCTGTCCATCTTTTCATATATCTGTGTATTTATCATATTCATCACACTGGAGCTCCAGATCTGATATACGATGTGTCATACATTATTGGACTTCAATCAATCTATAAATCTTTGATAGAATTGTGCAATGAAAGGTGATTATTACTGGTAATTAAGATTGACCTACATTCATTGCATGACATAATTAAATTTGACCTACATTCATGGCATAATGGAATTAAGTTTGGCCTACATTCATGTCATGACTGATTAAAGTTTACCCTACATTCATGGTATGACTGAATTAGATTGTAGTTTTAGATGAATGTTGGTCAGGGGATGCATATATGGGAGTATTGTGGCTTTGGTTTGTAGTTTGGTTACTTTGACCTACATTATACACATGATTGACACCGTTCAAGATCTTGCATACTGATTGTTGCACATCTATAAATTTGAAGGGTCACAGGTAAAAGGCAATATAAGTATTCATATTTGTTGAGCAGATACCCCCTTTTACTTGTGACTCCTCGTATTGTTTTCAGTTGATGTGCATTCTAGATTTTTCAGCTTCCTTTACTATAAGTAACAGTTTGGTTAGTTTGAGATCATTTTTCACATAGCTGAATAAGGTCTAGGACTTTTATAATTTGTGTCATTTGCGCTCTTCAATTAATTGAATCTATTCACTGCTCTAGAGAGGGGGGTCTTCAGCCACTACTGCATTGTTGAAGAGTGTATACCAAAATATACTGAGGGCCAATAAAAATGCAACACTTCATGTTCCAATTCCCTTTAGCTCCTTTGAAATGAAAAACAAATTTTGTAAGTCATTCTCTTTATGCATACAATAAAATTTTGATCCAACTTTTAGCTCACCTTACCCAAAGGGTCATTGTGAACTATTAGCATCATGTAGGGTCTGTTGTCTCTTCATTTGATTTCACATTTTCATCTTGTCTGAAACCACTGAAGCATATTTAACCAAACTTTACAGGAATGATGTATGGCAGGTCCATTACAAAGATTGTTCATTTCATTCCTAATTCATTAAAATATGGCTGACAACCTAGAACAAATTTTAAAATTGGACCCCATGGGAAAAATTTTATTTTCATCTTCTCCTCTGAAACCACTAAAGCAAATTCAACAAGCTTTACAGGAATGATGTGTGGAAGATCCTTTTCAAAGATTTCTCATTTCATTCTGATCCAATAAAAATCATGGCCTCCAGTACGAAATTTAGTTCTATTGGACTCTATCGGAAGATCCCATTTTCATCTTTTCCTCTAAAAGAACTGAAGCAAATTCAACCAAACTTTGCAGGAATGAGATATTGAAGGTATTTTACAAAGATTGATCATTTTATTCTGATCTGATTAACTCGGCATTTAGTAAGAATTCTTTAATACATGAAGTTGTTTCTTCAAATTACACATTATGCTGGACTTTCCTTAGCCCATTCTGAATTAATGCAGGCCTGTATTCTTTTTATAGCAAATTGAAATCCACCATAATGCAAAACTTTCTTATCTCTTTTCCTTTTCATCTTATATTTGCAGGTAAACAATTCCTTGATACATGAAGTTTTACTTGCCTGTGAAAAGACGGCAAAATTATATCCAGAGTATGAGGAAATATCATCACATGTATATCAATATATATGCTCCGATACCAGTCAAAAAATGTTTGCATCCAGTTCACTTACTGGTGCTCTGTCTCTAGAAGGTGCTGCTCCATCATCAGCAAAGACTTTAGAAGTGCTACATGTGTTTGTAAGTGCTTAAATTGTAATATTGTTATGATTTTATGCAAATTATGTTAAAGTTCAGAGATTTTTTTAAAAAACATAATTTATTGACCAAAAAGTAAATGTTTTAGATGAAAAAAAATTATCTAACATGTGATAAAATACTGCCATTTTTTTAATTTTGCAAAAAAAAAATTTGAGGAAGATTTTGCCTCAGAATATCAAAGTTCCATAAATATACTTTGATAAAAAATTTGCTGTATTTAAACCCCCACCAACAAAATTTGGGATGTATAGCAATTCATTGTTTTCCATTTTTTTTAATGAAAGGTGGTTGTTTTTAAATTGAAGGTAGCCAGCTTTGTATGTTTGCAGCATTCGCCTGCTGTTTTTTGGTTATGTTTACAAAAAACTGTAAAGGAGTTTGTACGGAAAGGTATATATTTGGCCCCTACAACTAAGACCTTTATATTTCATAAAATCATGTCTCAAAATACAATTCAATATCAGTATATAATAAACTTCGATAGGTTTGGGAAAAGTCTTTTTTGTTTGTAGAAAAAAATTAACTCAAAAATCCGTCAAATATAGGCATTTTCACAAAAATGAACTAAAATGACCAAAATCCTTAAATATTTTATTTCAGGAAACATAGAGCGCATGCCTGTGCCAAGGAGATTTTTGCATGAAAAGGTGGCAATTTTATATGCTTTCAACATATCAAAAAATCTCATTGGCACAAGCATGCGCTCTGTGCTGTCTTTGCCAAAACATGACCAAAAATTGGCAAAAATTTGTCGATTTTCTGCAAATCTGGAAGAAGCATGACATTTGTGACGTCACAATCAGGATTTGATGACGTTACTGCACCAATTTACTTGAGTTTTGAATTGAGCAATATATCAACTATGATATACCAGGTAAAGTTTAAAGGAATACTGTGTTTGAAAATATAGCTAGGACTGGGGGCCAAATACGCCTCTTACCGTACATACTCCTTTAATTACTTGATACATATTTAAGTAAGTTAAAAGTAATAAATTTTTGTTTTGTTGTTATAAAGATTTAACAGTTAAGTTTTGAATCCATTCATGTTTTATTTTTGGGTTTTACTTTCTATTGAGTATAACACACTTCTGCTTTCTATCCATTACTGCTTATTTTACATTTGGCATATGGAACTAAAATGTGATTAGTTTGTTACAATAAATCATTTAAAATCATGTTGCATTCATTTCTCTTGTTTTGTACTCACTGTTTTGATCGTTTTTCTCGTGCCATTATATTCAGATTGGATGGTGGTCCCCATTTTGATGATTTCTCCATAGGTTTGTTCTCTTTGTTTTGAATAATTTCATCTGGTATCTTTCCTTTTCACTTTGTTCAAAAGAAAACATCAACTCTGTTCCTTTTTTGTTTGGATCTGCCATTTTGTCGAATGACGGAACTAAGTCTGTGCAGAACTGGAAAATATCCATTTAAAACCTGGATGTCCTGCAAAAAAACCTGGTCGGCACAGCCAGCTTAAATGGCAAATGGAAAACACTGCAATTTTCCTGTCTGTCTGTCCACTGGTGTGCCTTGTCTGATTACTTAGCAACTACCTAAGTTTTGATGAAATGTTACACAATTGTAGGGAACAACTTGAAGATTTGCATGACATGATATTTTTGCTGTTTGAAATTTGGAAAGGGAAATCATTCAATTTAGGGCTTTTAGAAAATGGAAATAAATGTTGTGGCTTTACTTAGTACTTCTAGTTTTAACAACTAAGACTGCTGAAATCATAATCATACTTCTACAAGCCTTGTCATAATGAACTTTATGTGATGGTCCTAGCAACACATTTTATTTTTGTATATTTTTATGCATTATTGACAGATTATGAGGATGTTTCCCAAATTTAGAAACTATTATTATCATGTTTTTTTTTTGTTTTAATTTTACCTTTCACAAAAAAATCATGGATAATTGTTTTCCCCATCTGTTTATTGTCTATTTAAAGTTGTGCTCATAGTTACAGATTTTGATTTTTGTGCATTTTGATAAAAAATTTATATTTTTGAACTTAGTAACAGTATCCATGTTCAGCATGTGTTTTGCATATGTTGCATATACATGTGTTACAATTTTATGCACAGAGTTTGTGTAAATCGTCTGTCCTGACCTAAAAAAAAAAACGCTAGGTCTTGCATATTTATGGTATATTATGGTCCAAATGACAAGCGAAGTACAACCATTTTTGGTTACTTTTCTTACATAGGTCCGGCAAAAAGATTGTTGATGTAAGATTGACAGAAAAAGTTAATTTTTCATGACTCGCATGCCGAAAAATTTTACCCCAAACTCTGTATGTATCTTTTAGAAGAATACATTTTGTATTTTAATTGCAGGAAACCAGATGATACTTTTTTGTATATTTATATGAATTTTTCAGGGAAAATTGTTGTACATAAATATCATAGATGAGCCTCCGTTAGTGATGGATATAAAATGGTTATCTACCTTTCTGTCGAATCTGGTTCCCGAAGCAAATGCTGGAATGTTTCCGTATGTATCAGAAACTACAAAGGTTATACCAATGTTAAAGGCAGGCAAAAAATTGGTGGATGCCAAGGTAGCAGATGTAAGTTCTTTGTAAAGTGATTTTCATGCTGAATGGTTATACGGGACTCTCGAGATATGAACTCTCATGTAATTGAAGGGTGAAACGACCTCAAATACCAGCAAGACGGAGTGACTGGATTCTTGATCTGTTGAAATAAATTGTACCACATAAAACACAAAATATATATTTATGAAATTGAAGTGTATATTTTTAATTGTTCCAACCAGAGACATATAGATACAGAGATTAGCTACTAATTAGAGTTGTTACTATAACATCATGTGTGTAAACTTGCTCCCATGATGCAACACTACATTAGGAACTCTGTGATTTTCGTCAAATTTACCTGTACTGGCACAATGTTATTGTTCTTACAGGTGCATCGTTATTAAATAATTGTGTTAACATAATATTACACTCAATATTCACGACAATTTGTCAACATTCGATAAATAGAATTTTTGTTAACATTTCTGATCAGTTTTAATCAAAATTACAGGAATTAGCTACTAAAGTTGACTAACCTCATGGGAAATCTCGCACACATGTGTTGTTAACAATTTGAATATAGGATTAACTAGGAGTTTCTAATCTCTGTATCTATATGTCTCTGTTCCGACATGAAAATTTTTTAACTAAATTTTAATTGATGAAAAACAATTAATCTGATGCACTACAACAGATTCAATATAAACCACCCTTAGCTCAACTGTGTTAATTAATTAGTAATTCCCTCTCACTGTGTTGATGTATTGAACCTATTCCAGTTTTATAGTAACACGACCAAGAAGTCCTCTATTGTAAGAGGGGCCTGGCACTAAGTGCACTTCTCAATCAGTAATATCAATTTTGCTTTGCAAGACCATTCTTAACTTTGTAAATAATTAGAAGAGTGCACTTGGCATATGTTTTACTTTCTACCTGTAATCAACGAAGGATGCATTTGACCTACTCTCTGTAAGCAACAAAAGTTGCACATAACTTTCTACATGTACTTGCATACAACAAAAATGAGCATTTGACCTCTTACCTTAAAACAGCAAAATAATGCATTTGATTTATTGTCTTATTGCCTGTAATTAGAGAAAATATGTGCAATTCATCTGCTACCTATAAATAATGCAAGGTCCGTTTGACCTATCTGCAAAAAGTGGCATGCTATCTGAAAAAATACAGAAAGAGTGTAGTAGACCTGCGACCTTTAAGCATAAGCATAAAATGCATTCGATTAACTACCTGTAAACAGTAAAAATGGTACATTTTACTTACTACCTTTAAACCAAAGATAGATGCGTCTGGCATACTACCTTAAAATTATCAAAAGGTGCATTTGACCTATAAACCACAGAAAGGTGCATTTGACCTATAAACCACAGAAAGGTGCATTTGACCTATAAACCACAGAAAGGTGCATTTTACCTATAAAACACAGAAAGGTGCACTTGATGATCTACTATCTGTTAACAAAAAAAGGTGAACTTAAACTACAACATGTAAACTACCAAATGATGCATTTGACCTACTACATATAAACAACAAAAAGGGACAGTTGATCTACAAAGTATAAAGAACAAAGTGATTTATTTTACCTACTAATTATAAAACAACAAAAAAAATCATATTTGAACTTCTACCTGTACATAACAAGAAGGGGGCACTTTTCCTTTATCTGTAAACAAAAAAATGCACTTGACCTCTAGTATATAGAAAAGAAAAAGATGCACTTTACCTTTATTATCTAAAAAAGAAAAGGATGTACTTGACCTAATACTGACAATACCAATGCAGAGATTTAGTTGATTAGGAGAGCTGCCTTCCCACTGATAGTTCAAGGATTAAAGATGTTAACTTATTTAGAATTTTCAATTGAAAGTGCTACCTTTATACCTTGTTTTAGAAAATAAAATAATGTAGCATATATATTCATATATATCCATAACGAAAAAGATCTGATATAACCAGATTTTGAACATGTATTTCTAACTCACTAGTACATTTGTACTTTCATGTTATACAGTAACAATCTTCAGGTGAATAGCGTAACTATGGTATGGTCACTATGTTAACATCCTTGACATAACGCCATAGTTGTTTTAAAGGGGAGATAAAGTATGAGGCATAAAGCTACATACGAAATAAAAATAATGAATAAAGAATTAATGTCCATTCAACTTAGGTTTGAATTTGTCTATAAAATATTTCTCTTAATAGATCGTTTAATTGCACACTCTATGTCCATTTTAAAGAAAGGAAATATTTTAAAAAGACCAATTATATTACACTGGATTTTTTTTGTTATGGATGTATTCATCTATATTATATTGGATTTTTTTTTGTTATGGATATATTCATCTACATTATATTGGATTTTTTGTTATGGATATTTTCATCTATACACAATCCTTTTAACATTCATATATATATTTTTTTTTTCAGGAAAACTCCATTTGTCTCATGCCAAAGATTGGTCTAGGTATGACCTCCAGAATTGCCTATTTAGGATATGGAGAATTAGAAAATGAACCACCTATTTCCATGGTAACCATATATATTATTTAATAGAAGACTAGTTAACTGCTGCAAACAGTTATCCAGTCGAAAAAAGTTTTGTCTGAAATTATCTCCCTTCTTAACCCTTTCCTTCATGAAAAGGATTCTAAAAGGAAATTTTTGGTTAACCCAAATGTTAACTTTTTAGCTCACCTGACCCGAAGTGTCAGTGTGAGCTTTAGGCATCACTTGGCGTCCGGGGTCCGTCGTCCGGCGTCCGTCCGTCGTCTGTTAACTTTTCACATAATCATCTTCTCCTCTAAAACCACTAAAGCAAATTCAACCAAACTTTACAGGAATGATGTACTAAAGGTCCTTTACAAAGATTGCTCATTTCATTCCGATCCGATAAAAAACATGGCCGCCAGCGCGGAACTTAGGTTTAACATTGGACCCTATGGGAAAATTCACATTTTCTTCTTCTCCTCTGAAACCACTAAAGCAAATGTCACCAAACTTTACAGGAATGATGTACTTAGGTCCTTAACAAAGATTGCTCATTTCGTTCCGATCCGATAATAAATATGGCCGCCAGCACGGAACATAGTTTAACATTGGTCCTATGGGAAATTCACATTTTCATCTTCTCCTCTGAAACCACAGAAGCAAATTCAACCAAACTTTACAAGAATGATGTATGGAAGGTCCTTTACAAAGATAGCTCATTTCGTTTCGATCCAATAAAAAACATGGCCGCCTCCGCAGAACTTAGGTTTAACATTTGACCCTATGGGAAAATTCACATTTTCTTCTTCTGCTCTGAAACCGCTGAAGCAAATTCAACCAAACTTTACAGGAATGATGAACTGAAGGTCCTAAACAAAGATTGCTCATTTCGTTCAGATCCAATTAAAAACATGGCCGCCAGCAAAGAACATAGTTTATTTTGGCCCTATGGGAAATTCACATAAAAAACATGGCCACCATGCAGAACATCGAAAACCTTGCTTCAGCATTTTGTCAGGTGAGCGATACAGGCTCAGTGTCTGAGCCTCTAGTTTTGAATTTCAATAACTTTCTCAAATATTCAATATCAATGAAATTTTGACGCAATGTTCAGTACAACCTTATTATTGTTTCCCCAAAAAATTATTCCAATTTTCCATATTTTTCCATTAGTTGGACACCTTTTCTCAGCACCTACATGCCATAGAATGATGATAATTGGAAAGTGGTTTCATCTTTAGTAGTGACCAACATCCATACCAGAATTATGTCACCTTGACCTATATTTTCCACTTCAATGAATTTAGCTAAATTTTCTACTTAGGTCCATATATAAACAATTTTTACACAAAATTGAGAATAAGGAGTTTAATTTTGATGTAGAATTGTTGCATATAGTCCATAGATGCACAAAAAGCTTTCAGAATTTTATTCCGGTTCCAACTTTGGTAAGTTTCCTGAAAATGTCCAAGACTTACACTTTTTGAAATTTTTGCATACAATCAAATATCTTCACCAGTTTTTCATACTAGACATAATTCTGAAAACTAAGAATGAAAAAATATGGTTCCAGTTTTGGTTAATTTCCTGAAACTCTCAAAGACAAGCAATTTTTGGGAATTCTTGTTTGCAACCATGTGTTTTGAGGAATTTTAGTTGAAAACAATATTTTCAATGGTTAGATTTCATAAATTTTGTATTCCAATTTTGGTAATTTTTCTAAAACTCTCAAAGACCAGTTGTTGCTTGGAATTCTACTTAGCCAGTACATCTTAATATAGACCAAATTAGAATGATAGTGGAGTGAGCAGGCGAGACACTAGGTTCCGCAGAACCTTTCCGAATTATTTGGAGAAGTATTAAGATAGAACCCAATGTTTAGAAAGCTGCAGAATTACATGTATTGTCTTGCAAGTCAAAGTCTTGGCACTTGGCACAGTTCGATGCCTGTCAGTGGCTTTGGAAACCCTGGTACTGGATGCTATGGAGACATTAGGGGACCTCAAAATTGTTAAAAAAACTTATATTTTAGGGATTTTTTCTCTTCAAAACATACTGTAAGAATTATTTGGAAATAAAATGTTACTTGCACATACCTAAGCAAGGCTTAACTTCAAAATATATGTGTTGAGGATTAGCTAGCACTATTTGAAGAAGTACATAAGCCCCAGATTTTGTCTGACAGCCCCCTTTGAACCCCTAGACAGAGGGGGGGGCACATCCCCCACTGGGACCCCCTGACATATTTTTTTTACCCCAATCACAATGGAAAAACAGTCAATTGTTTTGCCCAAGTTATATTCTTTTCAATTAGCCCATATCCTCATCCTAGGGTCAAATACAACACCGTCCTAAAGCCGTAAAAGGGGGAGGGGACCTAGAGGCGTCAAAAGGCGTCATTATGAAGGAAAGGGTTAACATGTAAATTAGGTGAGTGTATTTTAGAAACATGCTGCCTGTAAATTGTGTGAAGAAATGGTTGGATATTTAAACTGTGCTGGTGTATTAATCACATAGGACTGCTGCATTTAGTGCAATGACATCTCCAAATTCAAGTTAACAATACGGGACTTCTGAATTGTGTTCAAAACGGAATACATTTCTGATACTATTTAGATAAAATTGATACAGCAATACACTGTGAGGGAATCACTATTTAATGAACACTGTTGAGCTAAGGGTGGTTTATTATCCCCTCGCCCAACGAAGTTGGGGAGGGGATATACCGTTTTACCCGTTCATCCGTTCGAACTTAAGACCATATATCTTTTGAATAACAAGATGTGGATGGACAATGTTTTGTCCATGGATGCATCTTGAGGAGAACTTGAGGTTGATATATAGAATAGGTGGATTTGACCTACATTTCATGCATGAGTGACTCAGGTTAAAGTTTTTGTAAGAGTCCAGATCTGGGATACAACAACTTGTAGAGGAATAATATTTTGTATGTAGCTTCGTCTTGTAATGTTACGAAGCTCCAGATAAAAATTTGGTCACTTTGACCTACATTTCATGCATGAATGACTTAGGTTAAAGTTTTTGTAAGAGTCCAGATCTGGGATGCTACAAGTCATAGAGGAATAATATTTTGTATGTAGATGTGTCTTGGAAAGTTACGAAGCTCCAGGTAAAAATTAGGTCACTTTGACCTACATTTCA
>MJUU01044178.1:51140-67379 GCA_002080025.1 Modiolus philippinarum | reverse complement strand
GACGAATTATTATCTCCATAAAGAGCAGGGTATTGCTGCTCATGATCAGATCTTGTCAGCTTTTGTGTCTTGTCAGCATTCACAAACCTTTCATTCAGGTCTCTTCTTTAGAAATTTCAAACTGTACTTGATCAAAATGGTGCTGTCATTGTTTAGTCTATGTTGAGTGTACAGCAGGGAACCCATAATATGTAATAGGTTTCTGGTATAAAATCAAAATTCTTTGAATATTTGTCTCTAATGGTTTGATTGCCATTGATTGGCTGGTGTGATCAAATGAAGATGGCCACCAGTAAATACTTGCTGACTGTCAGAAAGGCATGTTAATTTTCTTGATGAGCAAAACATGGTTTTTGTACCTTTCTAGGTTTTGATATCATCATTATAATTAGATCCATGATAGTAAAAAATGAGTAATTATGCACGACATAGACAGGCAATTATTCATATCATGCATGGACAGTGTACATAAAATATCAATAGATTAGATACTAATCATTGCCATCATAGACACTAATCCACCAGTCCCTTTGGGACTTTGATTTATTTCAAAAAGTGTAACAGATAGAGGTCAAGTGCAAAAAGGTTCTGCATGTCAAGATCTACAAACCCTGAAATTTTGAAGAAAATCCAAAAACCCTTGTAGGAGTTATTGCCCTTTTTTCACGGAATTTTCAAAATTTTTCATATTTTTTGTCTTTTATTTCCAAAACTATAGAAGATGTAGGTTAAGTGTAAATTGATAAAATGTTTGCCATGATGTGTGGATTTCTAAACTGGTGTTTAAAATTGTTTGTTGGCGGCCATTTTCAAAATGGCCGCCAAAAAAAGGCGGGAAAATTCAACATTGTTCGATTTCAATGAAATTTGATTTTCAAATAGATATTGATGTAGCGACTTCAAAACCGGTGTTGAAAAGTGTTCGTTGACCGCCATTTTCAAAATGGCTACCAAAAAGGGCAGGAAAATTCAACATTGTCCGATTTCAATGAAATTTGGTTTCCAAATAGGAATTGATGTTGCAACTTCAAAACCGACGTTAGATATTGTTCATTGACCACCATTTTCAAAATGGCCGCCAAAAAAGGCGGGAAAATTCAACATTGTCCGATTTCAATGAAAGTTGCTTTCCAAAGAGATATTGATGTTGCAACTTCAAAACTGTTGTTGAAAAGTGTTCATTTACTGCCATTTTCTAAATGGCTGCCAAAAAAGGTGGGAAAATTCAACATTGTCTGATTTCAATGAAAGTTGGTTTCAACATAGATATTGATGTTTCGACCTCAAAACCGGATTTGAAAATCGTTTGTTGTCTGCCATTTTCAAAATGGCCACAAAAAAGGCAAAAATTCAACATAGTCTGATTTCAATGAAATTTGGTTTCCAAATAGATATTGATGTCGTAACTTAAAAATATGGTGTTGAAAATTGTTGTTGACTTCCATTTACAAAATGATGTCTCAACTTCAAAACATGTGTCAAAAGTGGTCCTTAGCAAGAACGTTTTTGTCAAAAAAGCCCAACAAAGAAATATAGTAAAACATGATCAGACTTAAAATACAGCTCAAGATATTGGTGGTGTTTGAACTACCAAAGTTTGAGGGACTGAAGTTTATTTGTATAACGTACAATGTTATCTTGATTGTGGCAACTGAAAACCAGGTGAGCGATACAGGCTCCTGGGAGCCTCTGGTTTAAAAAAATTGGCTGGCCAAGCTAAGCCCTCCAGGATATCTTTCCAACTTAAGTTTAAGTTTACTCCAATTTTAAACTAATTTCTAATATTATTACATTAAGTTGTCTCAGTGGTATTATTCTGCCATTTTTGTTTAATACTTGTTCATTTAGGTTTCATTCATTTAGAAATTTTACAAAATAGATAAACATGTAAAGAAAACTCTAAAGTATTTCTTATAGCATAACTAATCGACCGTCGTGAATATCAATAAAAATGTCACGAGTGCCGAACAACGCAGAAGGATTTAACGAGTTGCAGAAATTGTTCTGCAATGAGTTAAATCCACTGCGTTGATCGACACGAGTGACATTTTTATTGATATTCATGACGGCCGATTAGTTATGCTTTTTATTATATAGATTTTCTACTCAAAAACCGAGATTTTAGATGCGGATTATTTTTTTCATGTCAATACGCCAGTTGTTTACTTGACGACGACATTGAAGAGACATTGTGACGTCGCTTCATTAAGACGTCATCCAGTGACTAGAAATCCTTTATTGTCACCGGTGACAATATGACATTTATTTAACTGAGAAAACTCGATATATCACCGCTATCTATATAATAAAAATTTTTATTCCTTATTAACTTAAACAACATTTCTGTTACAAAAAGTTGAACTAACACTCATGTGCATTAAATCTGTTGCTGGATTTTACAGAACACAGAAATTATGCAAGGGAGATAATTTCATAAAATTATTTCATAAAGATATCACTTAACAAATTAATATTTTCAACGGTGTTTTTTATATGTAAACTATTTGGTGATCTCAAAATACATGCAAAGTATGAACAAAATCTATAATATATTTTTAAAGCTATCCTCTGATATAATAATTTTTCCTTTCATTTTTATGTAAAATTCTTAAATTTTCAATTTTTTTTTCATGCTTAAATGCACAGTAACTCCCAAATGTTATTATAAAATTTTGATAATAATACAATCATGTTTCTTTACAAATTATTTCACAAAATTCTATAATAGGAAAATAATACTCTGCAGACACCTTAAACAAATATTTCTTTTATGTTTTTAATATTTTACATATTTGTTTTTACTTGTATGATTTATATATTTTTTATATTTTTTATTGTTCATTTTACTTAACAGTTCTCACCATGATATAGTTGAAATATTGCTGAAGTTGGTGTAAAACATCAATCAATCAATTGATTTAAAAAATAAAAATATCCCATATCCCAATATACCCTAAACAATCCTCAATGTTATGTATGGTGTAAAATAATGTAGATTCTCATTTTGTACTGTAGGTATACATGGAGTTGTTTTGGATCATGAGATGTTTAACAGAGAAGGAGGTGGTACATTATGTAAATATTGTGGAACCTCAGCTAGACAGACCAATTTTCTTCTGGTAAGTTTTGTTAGCAAGAATCTTAACTTTTTTTCCCCTTTATTGAACATAGTAAAAATTTTCATTTCAGGTATTGCTGGGCCTATTTATTTCGAATTTGGTTTTTGACTTAACATATAGGGGGAATGTGTCATAAGTGATTTTGGCCACTCTATGATAGCAACTTCCTGTTTGACAGGACTTAGCCATTTTTTCTTTTATAGACAATAATATGAATGGGCAACCTAATGTTCATTCATACTTAGGTTTTTTATAGCACAAGCTCAAGAGATGAACAGTGCTCCCTCTTTAACGGCCGTCGCTCAACTTATCACCAACCATTTTCAAGGTACATTTTTCAAAAAGTTGTGTAGTTTCTATGGTATTGATTCACTCAATATATTGTCATCCTCACTTATCGCCAAAATTTTCT
The DNA here is from genome assembly GCA_002080025.1 of Modiolus philippinarum. Taxonomy (NCBI): domain Eukaryota; kingdom Metazoa; phylum Mollusca; class Bivalvia; order Mytilida; family Modiolidae; genus Modiolus; species Modiolus philippinarum. The sequence goes on along the minus strand of MJUU01044178.1, from coordinate 63,848 downwards.
TTGGTCCCAAAGGTGGTGATATAACGAGGGTGCACTGTATATTCAAAGATGACTTTAATACATTTGTCTGTCTGTCCATCGCTAGCTAGTCAGTCTTTCAATTTTTTCTTAACCCAGGTTATTTTTTCTTGCAGAAGCTCATGGGATATATATACATACAGGACACATCCTTTACTTTGGATAAAAAAGATGGTTCTTTAGAAGACTGGTTAAATGAGTCAATGAATCCTTCAGAACCATTACCTATCAAGAATGGAGAGAATGTGATAGCATTAGGAACAGAATTAAGTTCTTTCAAGGATGGAAAGGACTTGCCTCATATAAAGATAATCACAATTTTAGATCCTTATGAACAAAGGGAGATAAATTTTACAGCATTAGCTTTAGATCCTGAAGAAGATTTTAAAATTGAAATCAGGTATTAGTTATATATCACACAGAATTAGTGATTACTATCATATATGAGATAATACAAAAACATATATCTGTCCTTCATTTCATCTGTTTGTCTGTCTGTTCCTCAAAGGTTTCTGACCAATAACTTATGATCAAAATTTTACCCACATTTGATAGCGAGTGGGGTATACTGCATTCAGCTTGTCTGTCCTTTCATCAGTTGGTATATTGTCCATTTGTCTGTCCGTTTGACCAGATTTTATTTCTGTGACATTTTTCTAAGCTTCTTCTGCAGGGTTTTATTTCAGACTTGGTATGCAGCCTCAGTATGGTCAGTTTCAAGGAATGTTATATTTTGAGTCCTCTCAGATGTGTACTTTCTGTTTGGCGAAATGTGTATACATACTAATTTGTGAAATGAAGTGAAACATGAAATTTTTGTCACATTTTTCTCAGCTTTAACGGGAAGGATTTATTTCAAACTTGGTATGCAGCCTCAGTATGGTTAGTTGTAAGGATTGTGGTATTTTGAGTCCTGTCAGATGTGTACCTTAAAACCTTTAAAAGGTACTTACATTGTGATCCTTAACATATTTAAAGTACATGTACATGCAGTGTGAACTTTCACAAATTTGAAGTAATTACAGTGCATACCCTCTCAAATTTTAAGTACATATGTAACAGTTTATATTATCCACCGTAAAATAAGTTCCAAAGGAACAAATTTCATAGTTCGCCCAGTGAAATAATCTCCAGCTGGAAAGTATCTAATTCTCACCTGGTGAAATAAACTCCAGACAGAATAAATCTCATAGATATACCAATAACATTTGTTCCATTAGGATCATATTTCATAGGATACTATTTTGGCTTACACATACACTATGAAACTTCCTAAATTTGAAGTAATTACAGTTTGAACCTTCACTAATTTAATGTAATGGTACTAACAAAGTGAAACTTCATAAATTAAAAACACTACATCACTTACAGTGTGAACTATCAAAAGTTCGAAGTAGTTGCCGTGTGAATATGTGCTAAAGTAATGTATGTACAATCAATGTGACACCCATCAATCCATAAGCACTTTTGATGTAGTCAGCGTTGTACTTGTTACATGTTAGAATTGAAGGATAACCATTCTTTATTTTAGGATCTTAGGGGTGAATCTTAGATAATGCTGTCGCAAACAGAGTTTTCCGGGGACGTGTTAGCAGAGCCAGAAAACGGATGTTTGCAACAGTAAAATCTTAGATTTACCCCTGAAGATCCTAAAATACAGTATTGTTATCTCTATTCTAATGCATATGTGAAAAATACCGTTTAAAATCAACTTTATTAAAAGGAAGTTTGGCTTGTGTCTGTACAAATGTGTTAAAAGGAAGTTTGGCTTGTGTCTGTACAAATGTGTTGGTAATACTTGCTAAACAGATCTTGCTTCCTGAAAATTTTGATGCTATCCAATCAAAATTAGCGTAACAAACATATGAGCATTAGAATTAAGACTTATGTTTTGTCCTTTGTCATTTTATTGTTTTTCTTGTGCAGTTCCCTGGTTGATCGTGACATGTGATTGTAATGTTCGGCCATTGTAAGTGTTTCCTGTTATCTTTCCCTCATTAATTCTATTCAGTAGAGTAATGATAACAATCTATTTTAGAGGTTCCTTCTCTCTATTTCAGGGAGGGTTTTTCAAAAGCAATGCTTGCATTTTCATATTCTTTTAAATCTGGAAACCTTGTTTATGGAAATCAGTCTAAGAACTTCTATGGAAAAGATCAACTTGGGAAGACGTTTAGCCTGAACATGAAACCTGTAGTTGAGGATGGTAAAGATTTGATTAATTTCAAAATAATAGTCAATGGTGAAGCCCAAATGCAGTTAAAGTTACGTGCCAATGTTTTTGTACCTGTAATTAATCCAGGTGTAACAAGTAAACCTGCCAGTATGAAATCTGTTGTTATGGTTCATGGACATAGAAAGTGGGTAAGTCAGTTACTTATATAGTAGAAAATTAAAGTTAAATACACTAGCATCACAATTATCTGGTCATGTTTTTGAAAAATATACTTTATTTTTAACTTATTTATACCATTTCATGAATGCTTATTCAATTTTGTCTTGTTTGCCATGACTGCTCCAACAGTATTGAAAACCTTTTCCAAAACGTAAATAACTTTGACTTTTGTGATAACACAGAAAATCTATATTTCTGCCATTCTCGGCAAGATAAGCCAATTTCCGTACAACTTGGTAAAATTCCCAAGTGAAATTTCCTGTAATGTGTTTTATTCATAAAATCTAATAAAGGGGCCTCTGTGGCTGAGTGTTTAAGGTAGCTAGTTTACCTGTACAATTACTGTAGCTTATCACTACTGCATTGTGAGTTTGCCCCAAGCTTTGTAAACCACAAAAAAGTGCACGAAAAGGGTAGACCTGTGGTATGTTGAGATAACTCTGTTTTTCACTTTTTTAGTACTTACATAAATAGTTAGCACCATTGTATTTGGTAGAATTAAAATTTCAAAATTGTAAAAAAAACTTAGAATAATGGAAGTTTTGTTTTTGATACAAGAAATATTGGAGAACAATAATGGACGAGCCCCTTGTGGGTGAGTCCATTATTGGAGCCAATATTTCTTGTATCAAAATCAAAACTTCTATTATTCTTTTTATCGGTAATTAACTAAATCATTTAATAGAACAAATTTTGAAAATGAATGTTAATTTTCAACATAGTGAAATTGACTAGTATTGATTAGTAAAAGAATTGTCATCCGGTAAGTTTCTATAGATGTATATTTCTTTGTTTCATTGATTCTGATTGACAAAGTAGGTGTGGCCTATGATACTTTTTGCCAATATTTTTTCTTATTCAGGCAGTAGCAAATACTGAAAAATATTTGCTTCGTGAGATCAAAGGAAAATCATACAAATTACCAATAAATATTCTTGTTGTCATGTAAATCACTACCTAACATCCAGTTATTAACAAGGTGACTCCAGTATACCCCCTTTCTATCGAGTGGGTTATAATTACTAGCACATTAACTCTGCATATCATGCAATGGAATCTAAAAATAATGAAAATATGTAAAACTCAAATTGGCAGTATCTGAACTTGTTTAAATTAGATAAAACGTTCAACCCCTTATATATTTTAATATCTGAAAGTACAATAATTAGCAATTTTGATATTTGCGACTCTGTATATAAACCTGAAATAAATATGATATAATATTCAAATAATATATGTAAAATATCAATATATTTATGTAGTCCATAAAAAACTAACAACGTCCACATTTCTTTTCCGAAATTTGTACACAGCCATATCAACAACAGTCTCAGATGTGATATTAGTGAAATAATATATGTTGTTCAACCTAATATATTTAAATTGAAATAAACTCCAGATAAATAGTTTAACTATAGAACTACCTTACAAACATAAAGCGACCAAAACTATTTTGTTCTAGCATGAAAAATATTTGTTGAATATATCTAACTTTTTGGAATTAATATAATATATTTACACAAACCTGAACAGCCACTTGAGCCAACCACGTCTTTTTGTTGTGTTTTTTGTTTTAATTAAAATAAGTGAAAGTGAATGCATGCAGTGCTTTTGCAGGTTGGAAATTATTGTAAGTACTATTGCCAGTGGTAATCCAATTTTCTTGGATTTCCTGGTTTGCTTAAACCAAGAAATTCAGTTTTCAATGAAAGGCATTTTTTGCTATGGTTTTAATGGATAGAATTGGAAACCACAAATTTAAGTACCCTTGAAAAAGTGATATTTATTGTAAAACCATGAAAATTGATGTCAACGATTAAAAGTACTACCACAGTATTATCATTTAGTATATTTTGTCATATGTATACATGTCACATGAAAACTAGAAGTGGTGCCATCAGAAATGATGGCCATCCCTGCACTTCCCTGTTGGACATAGAATAGGGTTCCAACGAAAAGCTCACATGTGTCAAAATGGACATCTTGGGCCTCTTGTTTGCACCAAGACCAATATCAAAAATACAAAAGCTTATTCACATCTGCAGACTATTGCAACAATTCTATTACAAAATTAAATCCAAAAATGTAGGAGGAGTTCCACTGACAAGCTCACATGTGTGAAGATCGACAACTTGGGGCCTCGTGTTTGTACCAAGACCAATATCAAAAATCTGAAAGCTTACTGCGCATCTGCAGACTATATGCAACAATTCTATACAAAATTAAATCCATAAATCCAAAAATGTAGGAGGAGTTCCACTGACAAGCTCACATGTGTGAAGATCGACAACTTGGGGCCTCTTGTTTGTACCTAGACCAATATCAAAAATCTGAAAGCTTACTGCGCATCTGTAGACTGTATGCAACAATTCTATACAAAATTAAATCCATAAATTCAAAAAATGTGAGATAAAATCCACTGAAATTCTCACGTGTCAAGATAGACACCTTGGGGCCTCTTGTTTGCACCATGACCAACATCAAAAATCTGAAAGCTTATTGCACATTTGCAGACTGTATGCAACAATTCTATAACAAAATTAAATCCATGAATTCAAAAATGTAGGAGGAGATCCACTGACAAGTTCACATGTGTCAAAATCTACATCTTGGGGCCTCTTGTTTGCACCAAGACCAATATCCAAAATCCGAAAGCTTATTGCACATCTGCAGACTATATGCAACAATTCTATAACAAAATTAAATTCATAAATCCAAAATTGTAGGAGGAGTTCCACTGACAAGCTGACATGTCAAAATAGACATCTTGGGGCCTCTTGTTTGCACCAAGACTAATATCAAAAATCCGAAAGCTTACTGTGCATCTGCAGACTATATGCAACAATTCTATTACAAAATTAAATTCATAAATCCAAAAATATTGGAGGAGTTCCACTGACAAGCTGACATATGTCAAAATAGACAGCTTGGGGCCTCTTGTTTGCACCAAGACTAATATCAAAAATCCGAAAGCTTACTGTGCATCTGCAGATTATATGCAACAATTCTATAACAAAATTAAATCCATAAATCCAAAAATGAGGAAGGAGTTCCACTGACAAGGTTCATCTAACAGACAGACAGAGGGACGGACAGACAGACAGACGGACAGACAGACAGACGGACAGACGGGACCAAAACAATATCCCCGCATTTTCTTCAGAAAAGTGCGGGGATAAAAAATGGAATGATTTATGAATGAAATATGATAATGACGAATAATGATATGAAACTAGAAAAACTGTGAGCAAAGTTCACTAATAAATGCCCCCCACAACCCCATTCGATTCCAGAAAATTATAAAATCAATCAAATCAAATGCTGAAATAGGAGGTGCAAATCTACATTATGTCATAAAGACTGTTAAAGTTTCATGAAAATTTGTTCACTGGTTCAGGAGGAGTAGCGGATAAGAGATGGGTACCCCCTTGTAATGTAATGGCTAAGTCCATGTTTTGCTATGGGAAACCCCAAAAATCAATCAAATCAAATTCTGAAATAGGAGATGTAAATCTACATGATGTCATAAAGACGTGTGTTAAAATTTCATGAAAATCTATTCAGCGGTTCAGGAGGAGTAGCGGATAAGAGATGGGTACCCCCTTGTAATGTAATGGCTAAGTCCATGTTTTGCTATGGGAAACCCCAAAAATCAATCAAATCAAATTCTGAAATAGGAGGTGCACATCTACATTATGTCATGAAGACTGTGTTAAACTTTCATCAAAATCTATTCAGTGGTTCAAGAGGAGTAGCGGATAAGAGATGGGTACCCCCTTGTAATGTAATGGCTTAGTCCATGTTTTGCTTTGGGAAACCCAAAAATCAATCAAATCAAATTCTGAAATAGGAGGTGCACATCTACATTATGTCATGAAGACTGTGTTAAACTTTCATCAAAATCTATTCAGTGGTTCAAGAGGAGTAGCGGATAAGAGATGGGTACCCCCTTGTAATGTAATGGCTAAGTCCATGTTTTGCTATGGGAAACCCCAAAAATCAATCAAATCAAATCTGAAATAGAAGGTGCACATCTACATTATGTCATAAAGACTGTGTTAAAGTTTCATCAAAATCTATTCAGTGGTTCAGGAGGAGTAGCTGATAAGAGATGAGTACCCTCAGGTGTAACAGATGGACGGACGGAAGGACAGACAGAAGGACGAACAGAAGGACGGACGGACGGACAACCCCATCACTATATACCCCCACTTTTCAAGTGGAGGGTATAATAAAGAAATGGTAGCTCAGTGAGCTTACAGATTACTATTGTATGAAATACTTTATTAATAAAAACTCAATTTCATATTCAGTCAATCCTGTGATAAAAGTATTTGTACTAATGACTGAAATTAAAGCTTTATTGTTTCAACAGAAAAGTGGAACAGGAAAAAAAATACTAGCTGGTATGCGACTGGAAGCTTTAGACAGGAAAACTCCAAGTTTGATTTGTGTAGCAACAGTTGGTAAGTCAAATTCTTACTTCCAATATCAGCATCCTAAAAAAGGTCCAGCACCTCTTTGTTAGAAAATTAATCAGTCTATATGATGCATATTGATCTGTATATATAATTTATTTACTTTGTTTATTTAGCAATCAACACAATTGAAAATGACCACAAATTATAGACATGACCTCTTTAAATGGTCACTTTTTATTTCCAGACACCAAAAGGTTAATCAGAGAAAAAAGGAAAAGATAATTTGATTTATTTGAGTCTAAGGAAAAGAGGAAATGTTATTCATTTTTAAAATGTTATTAGAAAAAAGTGAAATGAAAGTAAACCATAGGCAAATTCAGGTTTTTTTTCTATTTTAAGAACAAGTATATGACAATGGGAATCTATTAATACATTTTGATGGCTGGACAGACAGATATGATTACATATGTGAGCCAACAACAGTAGATATTCATCCAGTTGGTTGGTTTCAGGCAATGATGGGTGATCCTATTATGAGGAAATATGAACGCCAACTTCAAGCACCAAAAGGTAAAAACCGTAATTTTTTGTTTTCATGCATTTATGAAATTAGTTTTTCTACAATGCCACATAGTGCTGCAAGGTATCATTTAAGGTGTGTGTCCGTCTTTCAGGTTACATGTACTCCAAGGTAGAAACTGCTTGACAAATTATCAAACCATCTGCACAATGGTATTTAAGTTGTTTATCACAAAACTTGGGTCAAATTCTTTTTTAGGTTTATTTATTCAAGTGGTTATGGAGTTGTTCCCCTTGAAATCTAGAAATTTTATCGGAATTAAGGAGTTTCCGAAATCTAATTTTGGTAACAAAAGCACATAATGTTTTTACACTCTGCATGTAAATTTCTTACATCTAAATTCAGCCCAAATATATCTTGGGTTGAGAAGTGAGACTAGTTCTGAAGTTATGTCTACTGATAATTATGAAGAAAGCATTGCTTGGTATAATGCATTGCATCATTGCTATTTTTATACGCCCGTCTTATGACTGAAGTATTATGGTATACCAATGTCCAATTGTGCCTCTGACTGCCCGTTTGTTGCACTCTTACTGAATAAGTCTTTAGCCAGTTCAGACTTTGTAGAAGTATCAGATATGATCACTTCACAATCTGTATACTTTTCCTTGAAATTTCGATTTTTCTTGGAAGAGTTATGGGACTTTATTTGTCAATTTTTAAGACAATTTTTTACATGTTGCACTAGTTTTTTTCATAAAACTTTTAAGAAGCTGAGTGCAAAATATTAAATATGGATCTGAATAGAATTATGTGACGACCATTTTATTCTTTGTGTGTGTGGAGGGGGATATTTTTGTAAATAAATATTCTGGCCTGAATAAAAGTGAAAATAAATATTCTGGTCTTCACTTCCCTGTAAATAAATAATCTTGCCTTGAAGTGTTTGAAAATAAATTGAAATGTTCTTACCTGCAAATTTGAGGAAATAAATCTTCCTGTGCTACAAAATTTGTCAGGCCCCCTCAGAATCAAATGACTGTTTCCTATTAGAATTGGGCATTAAAGCATTTTGAAGGGAGGCTGCAATTTTCACTGAAGTGAGGATTTTCTCCTTATACTTCATGCAAGGAAAATGTTCTGAACAAAATCTTTATTTTTTCTAATTACCAAGTGGGGACCCACAGATTATTTTTATAACTGGAGTGCATGTCAGAGCTCATCCCCTTCTGAAAATCAAATGGTCAGTGCCCAAATGCACCTTACACACAGGGCAGGTGTCTCTGTTACAAAATACTCTGGTTTAATCAGAGCATAGTTGCCAACTCACATGATATTCACATGTAACACATGCCTTTTCAACAGTTTACATGCGTAGATTTTGTCTCACGGTGTGTACATGTTTTTTACGGACTTCACACGCCATTACATGCTTCTTGATGTTTATGTTTTTGGTTATTAGTGATATCAAGGTTTTCGTGATTCTCTGGACTCTTCCACACTCGATGTGAATGTTTTTGGTTTTTAGCGCTTTTGATTCTCGTGATTCTCTGGAATTTTCATGAGTGTAAGGTGAATTGTAAAACTTTGATTTTGGGCAAAGTTTCAATTTCTTGGTTGGTTACATAAATTAAAGAAGTGAATGTAAAGAGAAACAATATTTTTGTACCAGATTCTTAATACCAAGACAAAATTTGCGAGTCCAGGTTTGATGATTTAAACTTAAAGTAAGAGAAAGTGATCTGATAGTAGGGGGGCTTTTTCAGTTTACATATTTATATTGGATCATTTACCATGTTTACAGAAAGTAATCTAGTCAGATATACAAAAGCTTGGGCTCATTTGAAACTTTTAATCTGTCAAAATGGGTCCAAGACCATTTCCTCCTTATCAGCTACAGAAAATTCATTGAATGTTGGGGTCATCAAGGGCAAGGCTGAGAAATTCTTTACTAACTTTTTGGCTTGCTTCCTGTAAATTCAACCGAACTTGTAATTGTTTCGAATATGTACCTAGTCAGCTTGTTCTAAAATTAGCAAAACAGGCAAATATTGAATACAATGGGAGTTTAAAGTAGTAAAATAGTTTTCATGTAAATTTGTACACTAATCCAAACATGTGTCACACGTTGTTACACGTTTTTTAGTTCACCTCAATGAAGTTGAGGAGGACTATTGGAGTACCCCAGGCGTCCACATCTACGTCCGCGTCCGCATCTGCGTCTGCATTTGTGTCTACGTACGCGTCTGCATCCGCGTCGGCATTTAGTTATCTATCTTGATAACTTTGGAGGGTAGGATCATCAAACTTTGTATACAGATGCATCTTGGGCTATCTCACAGCCTCCAAGAAAATTAGGTCTCTTTGACCTATATTTTCTGCTTGAACGACTTACATTCAAGTTTACGTCTGAGTTCAGATCTCAGTCACTATACATGGTAGGATCATGTAACCTTGCATATGCATGCATCTCTGATGGTACGTCAGCATTCAAGCAAAATTAGGTCACTTTGATCTATATTTTCCACTTGAACGACTTACATTCAAGTCTAGGTCTGAGTTCAGATCTCAGTCACTATACATGGTAGGATCAGGTAACCTTGCATATGCATGCATCTCTATTCAAGTTTATGTCCAAGTTCAGATCTCAGTCACTATACATGGTAGGATCATGTAACCTTGTATATGCATGAATCTCTGATGGTAGGTCATCATCCAGGCAAAATAAGGTCACTTTGAACTATATTTTCCGCTTGAAGGACTTACATTCAAGTTTACGTCTGAGTTCAGATCTCAGTCACTATAAATGGTAGGATCATGTAGCCTTGCATATGCATGCATCTCTGATGGTAGGTCAGCATCCAGGCAAAATTAGGTCACTTTGACCTACATTTTCCGCTTGTACGACTTACATTCAAATTTGTGTCTGAATTCAGATCTCAGTCACTATACATGGTAGGATCATGAAACCTTGCATATGCATGCATCTCTGATGGTAGGTCAGCATCCTGGCAAAATTAGGTCATTTTGACCTATTTTTGACTGACTTTCATTCAAGTTTAGGTCCGCATTCCGATTTCAGTCACTATACATGTTAGGATCATGTAACTTTGCATATGCATGCATCTCTAACGGAAGGTCAGCATCCAGACAAAATTATGTCACTTTGACCTATATTTTTTGCTTGATTGACTTACATCCAAATTTACTGAAGAGTTCAGATCTCAGTCACTGTACATGTTAGGATCATGTAAACTTGCATATGCATGCATTTCTGACAATGTGTCATAACGAGGCGAACTTTGTAATCGTTGATTACCTATGTTTGGTATATCATATCATGACATGACATGATTTTTCATTGTCAGAGGTTTGCAACTATGAATCAGAGTAAAAACTCCAAGAATCAATTTATAGGGTGCCTCTGGATCAAAAGGGGTGCCAAAGCCATTTCAGGAAAAGAACCAGGGTTCCAGTTAATATATATATATAAATTTGCCATAACATGCAACAAATTAGACTGCAACAATCCAGAACCCCTAGATCTGCCTATGAACTGCAAGATGCATTTCAGTACTTTCACACTTTGATTTATCTATTTTTTCTACAATAGACGAGTTTCCAATTGATGAATTTTCCCAGAAAATTTTGACGTCAAAATATAGATTTTCGGACGTCACAATGTTACGTGAAGCAATTTACTCTGATTGACCCCAGGTCAATCGGGGCAATTCATTCATAAAATGAAATTGGTAATTCGTCTATTTAAATGATAAAGTTTTCACAAGCTTTATATGGCCATGCCATATTGTAGGAGGTAATTCAAATTTGATGCTGAAAGTTGAGAGTGGGGGTAATGCTAATGATGCCTTGTTGTTCAAAACTCAAAATGAGAAAAAAAAGTAGTTTTAATAAGATCAGTAGGAATGAGGTGATTATACATTATAGCAAGGTGATAAGGTATGTCTTCTATGTTTTTTTTTGTTCAGGATATGGCAAACAGTTTGATTGGTCGACTTATTGTGAGGAAATGAATTGCCTACCAGTCCCATATCACTTTTTCACAAAAGTAAGTATAGATCTTTTTATTTAGTAAATAAAGAAGTAATACGAACATCAAAATGTTCATAAATGTGTATAAAATGAAATTTTGAAAATAAGAATAGAGGATTCATGGATAAAAATTTATAATGCCTTTATATGGATAAAATCAGAGGAATGTGAAACTCTGATAGAAATACCAAAACATGAGTAACAAACCTACTTAAGGAGGTTCGCTCCTCATATTTTGGGATTTCTGTCAGATTTTTGTCTCCCCCCCCGATGAAAAGTAGCGGAGGCGAGACATAGGGATAGCGTTTCGGGCGGCAGCGGCGGTGGCGTCAACAATTTGTAAACTATTGTGAATTAACAAGCTTATGTTAGTTGTAGGTCCATAGTTTTTGATGTGCAGTTGCATCCTTATGGGTACAACTCAAATTCCTACTTAGATTATGGCCCTGGCCCTTAGTCACACATGAACGATCACATTAAGTTTTTAGCAAGCAGTTTGTACAGCCAATACCAGTAGTCCTAGGCACTTGATATTTGACATGCAGTTGCGTCTTGGGGAGTACATACCGGTTCCACACTTGGATGGTGGCCCTGGCCCCTTTGTCACGCATGAGCAATCACATTAAGTTTTTAGCAAGCAGTTTGTACAGCCTATACCAGTAGTCCTAAGCACTTGATATTTGACATGCAGTTGCGGCTTGGGGAGTACATACCGATTCCACGCTTGGATGGTGGCCCTGTCCCCTTAGTCACGCATGAGCGATCGCATTAAGTTTTTAGCAAGCAGTTTGTACAGCCTATACCAGTAGTCCTAGGCACTTGATATTTGACATGCAGTTGCGTCTTGGGGAGTACATACCGATTCAACGCTTGGATGGTGGCCCTGGCCCCTTAGTCACGCATGAGTGATCACATTGAGTTTTTAGCAAGCAGTTTGTACAGCCTATACCAGTAGTCCTAGGCACTTGATATTTGACATTCAGTTGTTGCCTGGGAAGTACATATTGATTCCAAGCCTGGATGGTGGCCCCGGCCCCTTAGTCATGCATGAGCAATCACATTAAGTTTATAGCAAGCAGTTTGTACAGCCTATACCAGTAGTCTTAGGCACTTGATATTTGACATTCAGTTGCATCTTGGGGAGTACATGCCGATTCCCTCCCCGGATGGTGGCAATGGCCCCTTAGTCACGCATGAACGATCACAATAATTTTTTAGCAAACAGTTTGTACAGCCTATACCAGTAGTCTTAGGCACTTGATATTTGACATGCAGTTGTGTCTTGGGGAGTACATACCGAT
>MJUU01044178.1:16915-47665 GCA_002080025.1 Modiolus philippinarum | reverse complement strand
AGACAAGTTCACCAGATCGATCTTTGTTGGAAATATTTTGTTATTAGATAAAAAGTTTACACCAGTGAGAGGAAAATGGAAATATAATGCTTATTTAAAAGAGGGGTTTTACATTGCATAAAACGATAATTTAGGAGGGACTGTCAGGTGGTTTTCACACATTTACACGGTGAATCTTCTTCTTTTGGTATACAGTATACCATCGTCCAGTCGATGAATACAGGTAAATTACACACAAATGTATAATGTACCAACATTACAATGATTACAGGTAAACTTTATTTTACAGTTATTGAATTGGCTGTTTGCCAGCTGTTTGTCATCGATACGATTTTTGATGAGTTTGATACATCCTTTCTTCTTTTTTTAACTCGATCACGCAAAAACCATTAACAAATACCGTTTACTTTTATCATAGTGATATGTTGGCAATTATTCACTTATTTTACATTACATCCGCCCACTAGATTAGCGTGGACACGTGCCCACGCTGCCCACCGGTGGACAGTGGACATGTGCCCACGCGTGGACACTGGAGAGCCTAGAAACGTGGGCAGAAAGTCTGTGCCCACCGTGGGCGCGTGGAAACCGCAAAAAACACGTGGTCGGGAGTGTAGTCTCTAACATTGTTTCCAGTTTATTACATTTATTTCTCACATCGAGATAGTTAAATTTTCACATTTTAAGTTCGAGTTTTACCCAAGAACTTTAAAATGTGAAAATTTAACTATCGAGATGTGAGAAAATATCGTAATAAACTGGAAAACAATGTTAGTTAGAGATTTTTTCTCTAATTCCTACTCAATTTATTTGACGTAAAGCGATCTCTGTAGTCTCCAGTCTCAAGTATGCTGCCATTTTGTTGCTATCATCGTTGCTATGTGTATCATTGTGCCTTTCATTGAAAGGGGTGTTAAGTTTAATATTTTTGATAAAAATGTCATATTATCAATAAATTGAGACGTCTTAGTCATAAAAATGCAAAACCCTTTTGCTAGACAATGATGCAGGTGTTAATTTCAACATCCGGTTGCACTATTTCTAGAAACTGACACTGGTTGACCAATCAGCAAGTGAGATCAATTTCTAAACATGTTGATTATTAATTTCATCTAACAGTATTTGGGAAGTATTTGTTTTGAACAACAATTAGAGAAATTTTATTATTTCACGTTGGACAGAAAGGGTCCTCTGTTATGTCACATTAGTTGATGTAAATATATGTAGTCATGATTATGGTCAGTTTAGTGTATATTTTGATAACTCTGCTATGTGGTAGTCAGGGTAGTCATTGTATAGCACGATAATATCATATGAATTGAGAATTATGGGTAAATTGGTTTGTTTATTCATGCACCTTTAAGTGACACATGACATACTACCTTAAGGGGGTATAGGGGTCTTGTCAGATAGAATTTTCTGAAATTTTCATTATTTACTCTTTGTTACTAGAGTATACAAAAAACAAAATAAAAATTGTGGGTCACCGGCCATATAAGAATGAAGTATGTCATGTAAAAATCTGCTAAATGGTTGAAATAATAGTGGAAATCTGCAAATTTTAACAAAATTTTAATTTATTTTGGTTACATCAGATAGAATTTTTTAAACTTTGGTAAATTATTAGCTAATTTACTGTCCTTCAATTTTCATGAAAAAAAATTTTGGGATCATTGATCTTATTTTTGAATAAATAGAAAAAAACTGATTATTTCCTATTATTTCTATATAAATTATCTCCCCTTAATGGACTGGGCGTTTGCTGAAAAGTTCAATATTCTGCATGGTTGCGGAATGAAAGTGGCATATTTCATCAAATTTAACTATTGTAACAGCTGCAAAAGCTGACCCCTGTCTTTTTAAAAAAAAATTGCTTATCTGAACAGAAAACACTTTACTTATAATTTATCTTTTTGTGTTTGAATACATGCAGTTATTTTATTGATGAAGTTTAAATTTACTTATGATTGGTACCAATCTAACTTAACTACAAGACGTCATAACTTTTCTTTTTATGTATTTATTCATAGTATTTCTACATGTTTAAATCTATAATTTATAGAATTTAGTATTATTGCATGATTTATTGTCTTACAGAATTAATTGTATTACAGGTGGATTGGGGGAAATCTGGTCAAGCTCTTGTGTTTACATAGCGTTGATTAACCCGTGTTTCTTCTTTGAAATTGGCTAGAAATCGTATTTTTGGAATATTTTCGTCATTTAAAGTTTATAATGCTTAAAAACCATTCTATTTCTATTATTATGTAAAGTTTCAAGTATTTGCTCAAAGTTTTTCATATGATTTTTATGGAAAACCTTTGGAAAACATTTGACCCTTGCCAAGATTGGGACAAGTCAACCTTTTACTTACCCTAATACAACTTACTATGTCCTTGTTCATCCTGAAAATTCCTATGAATGTTTAAAATTAAGTTTCTATCCTTTGTATAAATTCTGTCAAACTCACTATTAGTTCAGTATTATTTTGACAAATCCGTTCAGTAACAAGCACAACTTCAACATTGCCGACATTTTGTTTATGGCATGATGTTGTTTTGGAAATTGTGACAATGTAATCTTTTAGTAGCATAAATGTAGCCAAGATGGCACTGTCCTCTTCAATCTTGAATTGACTCCCGAGAGAATACTATACTCTCAGTAACATTAATAACAAATAATTAAACAACGTTCTTTCGGAACCATACAACTGAGACCACGTATACACGCTTGTTTTCAAGGTTATTATTATAAACATTAACATATAAACATAAATATGCCGTCTTGAACTTACTATGAGGTATGAGGAAAGCTCATTGTTGAAGGCCTCATGCTGACTTCAAGATGAAGAACAACAATAAAAGCATTGTTTCTTTGCTTGTTTTTACCATGCATTTGTAGAGACTTTGTCTCATGTGCATTTACTCCATATCCTTTCATTCACCATATACGGGTCTTATGACTTATATATTTACAATATAAACATATAAACATAAGTTTATAAACATCTGTATTCTATATACGGTAACAAAACCTTGAATGAATAAATCAAAACTACATATTATTTTGACCTTGATGTCATATTGGTTCAGTACAACAACATAACGTCGTATTTGATTACTGGCGTTCCGTTTATACAAACATTTTGCTATTTATATAGTAAACACTGTGCTATAAACGTTAAGGTTGTGCTATTTATAAACGCTACTTATTTGCAAACAAGGTTCTTAGTACAAAGTCTTCGGAATGAGTTTCCATTAGGACGTTAAAAGATTAGAGAACTCCTATAAAGGAGCACATTTTTGATACATAAAAACACTGAATTTGTGGTGTCAGTATATTTTTTATTTCTGAATACTGTAGTTATATTTTGCGGGATGCTTGACCAGAATTATCCCAATCTGCTTGCTCGCTAAAAATTGATTTATATTATATTTGGGTTTAGATTCTACACTGTTTAAAAGAACATAAATCTATATTAAAATTTGTTAAACATACAGAATTGTTTAATTAAACTGAGAAATAGATAACTTGGGCCATCGCTGGTGTCTGTCGTAAAAAACTGTGGTATAAAAGTACATGTGACATTTCATTAAACACTTCAGCAGTAGTGGCCAAAGGTCAAGGGTTGTTACACTATTATAAGACATTGAAAGTGGTTTCTGCAACATTCCATACTGAATTCCATTTTTTGTCACATGCACAAGAATGATGCGCAATTTTAAACTCTCGTACTACTTAACTGATACTCATGAGTATACTTTATACACTTGTCTCAAATCAAGAGTTTGGGTGACACTGATACACCTACTGGTATTTCAAGTCAAGAGTTAGTATTACCTTGATATACATGTTTCAAATCATAACATTACTTCTTTTACTTATAAGGTCCAAGTACAAAGCAAAATGAAAATTGTGAACATAATAGAAAGAGAAAGCTATGCAATATTGCTTTCATGAAACTGGAAATATTTGTTCCTTTATTAAGAAAATGTGATAAATAGTTAATTTGGAAATTCTTTTTGAAAAAGATGTTTTGAGAATAATACGACACAGAAGGCAGAAACTTGAGTATTTTTCATCCTTGATAGAATTTTAACTTTTAGAGTCAAGGTTACAAAATTCAAATTTAAAATATATAACACAGCATGTGTTTGTGTCTTGTTTCTGTTAATTAATTTTACATATTTTTGTAGATCTAGAACATCGCCTACTGTCTTTACAAGACAATATGACAGAAGAACTGGTTGGATTTTTCAGCAATCATCGACAGTTTCTGTTCTTACTACCTGAAAAGTTTAATGTCATAAATCTGAGATTTCCATCGCTGACATCAATGATGGCACTTAAAAAACAAAAAGTACATTTTGCTTGCTCTGGCCACCGTAAGTGACAGATCTATTGTTTACTGTATGATAATCAATTAACATCACAAATGCTTATACCTTGGGGTGTTCGCATTAATGATATATAATTATGGCAGATTTCCCCGTTGATTAACATATTTTATTTGCAATCCTTCAATGAACATATCAATATTCCTTTAGTAACACCTATAAAACTCCTTCTAAACTACTGTCTTTTTTTCTGCTAATCAATTACTCAACTTTCTATAGAATTCTATTGTATATCAATTTGTACTGCCTGAAGGGGTTTACCTTGATACTCCAGTAATGACAAATTGGTATACAATAGAATTCTTTAGAAAGTTGAGTAATTGATTAGCAGACAAAAGACGGGAGTTTAGGAGTTTTATAGGTGTTACTACAGGAATATTGGTATGTTCATTGAAGAATTGCAAATAAAATACATTAATCATCTGGGAAATCCGCCATAAGATAATCTTTCTATACTGAGTATGAAAGGAGGAGGTTGGTTTAATGAGGTCTCTAGGTGTATATTAGCATGACCAAGAATTTGCCTTTATGAGAGATGGTATAAAAAAGTATATTTTTATTTTATATATCATCTTCTAAAGGATTTGACCTCCATTTAAAAATGTCCATCAATTGCCCTACTACATAATTCCAATGTAGTTGTCAACCTTTTGCAAGAAGTAAGGGATCTTCCCTTTTATATCTTGGTCATTGGAAGATTTTCATGGACAGTTATGGTAAAAATCATTGTGATATCACAGATGTATTAGATGCCTTTTTATCATTTTATTAATTAGCTTACACAGCATACCTGGTTGGTTTCTTATTAGTAAACCTAAACTTATACATTGTATTCGCGAGTACTTATTTTCGTGAAAATTTCAGCTAAGTTCGCGAGTATGTAATTTCACGGAAATGAGTGATTTCCTTATTACTCTAATGTAAAATGATTTTATTTGCGGGTACTTATTTTCGCGTAAAGTTGCTGACCGTGAAATTCGTGAAAATAAGTACACTGCGAAAATAAGTACAATTACAGTAATTAGGGCACCGCATCAAGATGCGGGTGCACTATAGTTTTCACTCTGTCTGTCAATCTGCTTGTCAAAGATTTCTTTGCTTGTTAAAGTGGGAATGATTTGACATTTGGTCTGAAGCTTGGAAATGATGAGTTGTATTTTGTAAGCGATTTTCAAGTTTTTGTTTCAATATATATAGAATTGCAAAATAATAATGGACATTCAAAATAAAATTTATTTTCTGAAGCTAAAAATAGTATGTGAGGTGAAATTTACTTTCCTTAAGAATACCCTACAACAGAGGAAGATTGAGCAATTTAATGGAAGTTTTGTTTCAAATTAAGATAGTAAGAGGTATATAAGCGAGTTTGGGGGTAGTATTTCATATAAGGAAAGGAAGGCAGAATTTAGATTTTCAGAACTAATTAATTTGATTTATGCTTCTGCCTGGAGGCATCAAGTTTTATGCTTGTCTCTACCTTTTTCTGTGTATGCTGAAATTTCATCAAAGATATTATCTTATGCTTCTGAAGTAATGATTTGATTTGATATTTGTTCTGAAGTGTTAGTATGATGTAATGGACCATGTGTACCCTTTGTAGAGTCTGTCACTCATCACCTTCTTGTTTGCCTATAAGTTGATCAATATTTGCAAAACAATTTATGTTAAAATTTTTGTCGAAGATTTCGCAGCTAGTGTAGATATTAATGATATGCTATTTGGTATAAAGCTTTAACATGGGTAGTTGAACATACCATGCCTCCCTTTCCATATGTATCACTTTTCTACTTGTTGTTTGCCTATATGTTGATTAGTAATTTCAGAACAACTTTTACTCATGATTTTTAGTAGAGAACATAGTTCTTATATGCAATAAAATCCTGGAAAGTCATGGAATTAAAAAAAAAATCAAAGCTTTGAGTCATTGAATAATGAAAGCTCTAATGAAAGTCATGGAATTGTCAGTTCCTATCAATTGTGTAGAAATCACTTCATCTCATACTCTATGTCAAATAAAAGTACAGTTAAACTTCAATGACTTGAGCACCCAAGGGACCAATGAAAACACTTTGAACTAGTGGGATGTTCTAGCTGTTCTGGTCAAAATGTGTTTAAATTTCAACAAAGGATCTGGAAAAAGGGTTCGAGACTCGAAAAAGGGTTCGAGACATCCATGGTATGCATCTCGGTATAATGAAATTTTGAGTTAATGGTGTGTGAATGTAGTTGGGATACAGCAACTAAGAAGACAAATTGTTGATGTTTTGTTTCAGGAATGGAACTTCTTCACTTAGTTGACCATAGTGGACTTCCAATTCAACATTACCTAACAGAATCATCAGAAGTTGATACAAGTCATTTATATGCCTACCTAGAAATGATCTATACTGGATTACTTGTACAAGCAGTAAGTACAATACTAACCATTATGCAATGCAAACTGTGTAGCCAAATATTGCCTAACTGGGAAACATGTCCAACCAAACATTGACTAATCAAGAAACCTATGCAAAGCAAAAGCTGACTAACCTGGAAACCTGTCTACCAGTAAATCAAACATTGACTAAGCAAGACACCTGTCTGAACCAAACCTTGACTAATCAAGAAAACCTTGACTAACCAAGAAACTTGACTAAACCAAACCTTGACTAACCAAGAAACCTGACTAAACCAAATCTTGACTAACCAAGAAACCTGACTAAACCAAACCTTGACTTACCAAGAAACTTGACTTAACCAAATCTTGACTAACCAAGAAACCTGACTAAACCAAATCTTGACTAACCAAGAAACTTGACTAACCAAGAAACTTGACTAACCATGAAACCTGACTAAACTAAACCTTGACTAATCAAGAAACTTGACTAACCAAGAAACCTGACTAAACCAAACCTTGACTAACTAAGAAACTTGATCAAACCAAACCTTGACTAACCAAGAAACCTGACTGAACCAAACCTTGACTAACCAAGAAACATGTCTAAACCAAACCCTGACTAACCAAGAAACCTGACTGAACCAAACCTTGACTAACCATGAAACCTGTATAAACCAAACCTTGATTAACCTGGTAACCTGTCTAAACCAAACCTTGACTAACCAAGAAACCTGTCTCAACCAAAATTTGACCTACCCTGAAACCTGTCGAAACCAAACCTAGACTTACCAAGAAAACTGTATAAACTTTACCTCCACTAACCAAGAAACCTTAACCTTGACTAACCTGTGTCCAGGTGTAAAAATATTTATACAGAGACTATTCACAAAAAGACGCATTTTGAAAATCAAGGAAAAAACAGGTAAAAAAATTAAAATGACACCACTAAAAGTCTATGTTGACCTCCACATAATTATGTTTTTTTTTTCTACAAATGTCTGCTTTTAGGCAACAGTGACAAGACATGGACACACTCACTTGATGATTTTGTTTTGGGCTTCGCCAGAAAGTGACCTAACCAAGTGTTAATTTTTGTGATACAACAATTCTAACATGACATAAAAATGATTTGAAATCACAATGTAAAATACACTTGAATGATCTCCACTATGCTTTCTTCTTTAAGTTTTTCAGGATTATATTTTCTTGAAGAAATCAGGATTTACATTTAATCAGAATAAAAGATTTTGATCTCTTTTATTTTTGTCAACTCTAATTCTATGTGTTATTCTCTTTTTTCCTTTCTGTTCACTTAAAAACAGACTTAAAAACTGCTGATGAGGAATTAATTTCCGAAATGGCCATACAACTCATTAAAATTATTGCAGTTGGATTTAACATATGTGTTATGGTCTCGTGTTCATTTACTCCATATCCTTTCATAAAATATTTCTTACGTTACTTGGATCCAACCTGTTTGGCACCTATAGGCGAACAGGTAACGGCGAACGGCATACACCATATTTTAACTCCAAAATAAGTAAACTGTCTATCATTCAAAATGGCGGCAGCAATACTGGCAATGGATATACTTGCATTTATCTCCATGAAAACTGCGATGCCGCGGGAGATGAGGTAATTTCAACAGCAGTAAATGATATCAATGATATCAGTGTTTGTTTTTAAGAGATTTAAAGCCATAAAATATGCAATGTCATTGATATTTTATTGAAAATCTTAAGATGCATTACTCTGCCAAGATTGGTCCTATTTATTTTGTACGCCTTTTGCCGGTGGTGAACTCCCTTGCAAATTTTGGATTAAAAGTAAGTAAGTAAGTAAGTAAAACTTTATTTGAAATTCGGTATTCAGTACAACATAACACAAGCTCTATAGAGCTTTTTACCGAATATAAAAACATAAATAACATAAAAACAACACATTGCATGCACATAAAATACAGACGGCATAGTAAATTAACAATAATATACTAAATTTCTCTTCAGCATCTTCGAAGTATAAAGATAAATTGCACATATAAACGAGATTTTTCGCTAAATGGTTGTTTTTCAATATTTGAAACTTTCATTAGTCCCCTACTGGCAATAGCCGAAGGGGACTTTAGGTTTGCACTGTCCGTCTGTCTGACTGTCTGTCAGTCCTGCATCAGTTTTCAGCATTTTTGTGAGTACCTCAATGAGTTACAGAACAAGTTTAAGTTTGGTTCAGGTCCACTGATTTTTGACAGAGTTATGGGCCTTTGACGTAGAAAATTTTAGTAAAATATCAGTTTTCCGCACTTTTTCTCTACACCATTGCAGGTATTGATCTAATATTTGGTATATGAGTCTACCTCAATGAGTTACAGAACATGTTTGAGTTTGGTTATGGTCCACTGATTTTTGACAGTGTTATGGGCCTTTGACTTAGAAAATTTTGGTAAAATATCAGTTTTCTGCATTTTTTTTCTAAACCATTGCAGGTATTGATTTAATATTTGGTATGTGAGTGTACCTCAGTCAGTTACAGAACAGGATCAAGTTTGGTTCTGGTCCACTGATTTATGAAAGAGTGGTGGTCCTTTGACTCGGAAAACTTTTTTACAATATTTGCTGGTGTAACAAAGCCTTTGCTTTCCGGTAGGGGACTTGGTATTGCCTTGCAATACGATCCACACTTGTTTTTACTCAGTTACACTTTGTCCGCCATCTTGAAATGAAAATATGTCGCCTGCGCCTGAGTCCTGAGATAGGAGAGGGTGGCGTAAGCCGTTATTGCGCGCACAACCAAAATTTTGTGAAACAAGTGCAACAGGTGTACGCCTTTTTCCAGAAACAAGTAGGGCCTTTACATCTTTGACTGGTTTTCATGCAAGAGCCAATTGAACTGTGAAACTTTAAGGCATACAGATCACTATAGAAATAATGTAGCTCTAGGCATCACTAACCTATAAACTTTTGTCAATATGTTACAATTTTATTTTCTGTAATTTTTCAGCGTGTTCTTCCATGGGAATTAAACAAGCTATGTCCTGGTGTGGATTCTTCAAATGAAGAGAAGGTATAGTAGATTTTTCAAGAATTTTTTTATGAACACAACTTTTAAGAAGAAACAGGATCGAGCACTCAAGAGATGATAAGAGCACTCAAAATTGCTCGTTTGAAGTCAAAAACTTTAAAGCTCTTTGTAAAATACATTTTACTTCTTTATAAAGCAGAAAACGAGGAGCAACTTATTTTTGCCCCTAAAATTGGAAATTCATGGAATATTTTGAAATCTACCATTTCTTGTCTATCAGATGTTGATAAGGCATTAGTCTCTCAGATATAAATAACAATATAATCAAATTTTGACATACAGTTTTTGAAAGAAATTGGTGAAATTATAAAAAAAAACAGCCTATTTTGACATTTGCTAATAAACATTTAGATATAAAACAACAAGATTTTGGTCACCCATTTCACATTCTTCTGATTTAAATCACACTTGTTTTTAAAGAAGGTTGCTTACAGCCAATTAGAATAAATATTTTTATTCAACCTGAAGAATGGCTGATAGCTTTCTTAACCGAATTGTACATTTATGTAAAGATTTCAATATCTATTAAATTGACGGGAAAAACCTAGTGTGACAATAGACTGTGAGGGCTATGCATCAACAACTTTTGACATTTTCAGTTTTGATGTTTTTTCACAAAAAAAAATTAGAATTAATTCTCTTGCCCACTCCATATCTTTTGGTTTTCTCTGATGATAATCTGCAAATTATTTTGAAGTGGCCTAAATAAGATAATTCACATTAATAAGGTTCCCTTCTGTTGACAAATCAAGGGAGGTATTTTCAAAACACCCTCATTGGGTGTGGCTTGCTTTTTACTCTACATTCCATAGAGTTAGCTTTGTTAGTACAGTTTAATACTACCCTTGCTAACCATGTCAATTTGAGTAATACTTACACAACAGTTTCAAGTCATTTAATTTTTGTTCTAAAAATTTATAGGCTGATGGGACACATGCAGCAAATGTAAGTGATGCGTGATGTGTGTGATTTTACAATCTAACATTCACAGTTCACACATATTTTTAGAGGATACCTTGTTGTTTGATTGTTTGGAAATGTTCCTGTAAGTTCAGGCCTTGCAAAATATCTGAAGGTTCAAAGACTAATCAGAAAAAATATGTTCTAATAACAATGCATTGGATATTTCTTACATTTGAAATGTGTGAAAATATTTTCTCCCATTCTCAGCAGTTGGATAAATGTGCTTGTTATTTTTTAACCAACAAGTGTTGATTAAATTTCTGCTAGAGATTTCCATCCATTTTGTTAAATTTTTTGCATTTTACAGATATTTCATGGTAGAAAAATGAGTCAAATATATTTCTTCATTCTTGATTGTAAAAATTATATTTTAACATGCTCGCTAAAGGTTGCATGTTTAAAATAGAAATTTTAATATTTCAAGTGAAGAAATATTTTTAACTCAATTCTTACTGAAGGAGAAACTACATTTCCCTAATGATATGTCAAGTTTAAACCGTTTTTTACCCATTAGATAACTTTTCATATTCAACGTATGTTGTATCAAGCCCTATGCTATTTCCCACCAAATCTTTAGGGTCTGTAAGTCTCATCATGTGACTCACGAGAATCAACGATAAACAGGCAATTCGAAAACGTTTCCCGCCAAAACATGACGTCAGAGGATTGTGACGTTCAAATTTTTGTTTGAAACGTCATATATCTGTTTAAAATGTAACTTCCGGTTACAATTTTTGATCCCGGAAGTTCCAAAATTGACGAGACTTACAGGCTCTATTAAAGAATACAATTCTAGGTGTCTATCATTTATGATTAGAGAAAAAGATTGCACCACTTTATCCCAATAATTCCTATATTTTATCCACTCTCAATAGTTAAATTTTAAAATTTTTAAAAAGCTCGGCAAGCTTCGCAATTAAAATATAAATTTTAAAAATTTAACTTTCTCTAGTATATAAGATATGGTAATGAACGGGATCTTGTGGTGTAATCTATATTTACATAATGTTTTGAGCTGGAATATATTCCATCAAAAACACTATTCAGAAGAGTACATAATATATGACTTGATTTATATGTAAGATAGCAAATACATCAGGGAACTGTCAATTTGAAAAGTCAAAAAATAAGATGTTACTAAATTAGGCATTTTGTATCTACAAAAATATATGTATACTAATTCTATGAAGCACTCAATTCACCAGGTATTTTGCATTGATTTGGTTACTTTAAAAAAACACCTAATATTTTTGATTGACTTTGATGCAGGTTTTGTTTTCTCTAATAAAACTGCTTGTGTTGCACTTAACTCTTTTTCCATTTAGTTTGCAGATTTTCAAAGGAAGGTTAAAAAGAAGATGAAAATGTGTGATTTTTAAATAACTGCATAATTTTGAAGCCACATTATGGTATAGTGCAGGCATACATAGGTGTCTTTAGATAGCATAACTTTGATTCTAGTTGATGGATCATTATTTAATTTAAGCATAATGGTCCATGAAAGCCAAGGTTTTAATTTAGGGATCTTTACCCCATTCATTTCAGAATAAGGGTCTGAAAGTCTGAAAAGGGATTTAATTGGGTATATTCTCACATTTGGCTTTAGAAACTTTATTATTTACCATATTTTGATGGAGTTTATGTCTTCTTGTTCCTTTGTAAAATTCCTAATCAGTAATATGACTGTACTGTATGTCATATTTACCATTTATGAAATATTTATGGGCCAAATGTAAAAAAAATCAATTTTGTTATTATTAGTTTGATTTTGATACTTTTTGTCTCGCCCGCGACGAAAGTCGCGAAAGCGAGACATAGGCGTGCAAAGTATGACGGCGACGGCGGCGTAAACTCAAGTTTTAATACAGAAGCCTTTGATGTAGGAACTTTATATTTGGTCCATAGGTAGCTTACGGCNTTTCCCGTAAATAATGTTTATTACGGAAACTTTGTAAAATATCTCCGTTAAAAGCGTGGTGACATATACATTTTTTCGTCTCAACCAAGAGATCATATCATAAACTATCTATTTAGAAAAACATATAAAATTCTCATGGAAAAAGGGTTCATTTTCATTAAGCTGAAAATTGCCTTTCCATATTTTTCCCGTGCATTCTATGTAAAAACAGACGAAAAATGGCTAAAAGTGAGCAAACATTGACATCAGTTCTAGAAAAATCAAGCATGGTGACCCATACTTTTTATTACATATTTCAAGTTACGTTTTTTAGTAAGATTAGTTCTTCAATTGGACTGACTTTTAACAAAATCTCATGGAGATGAACATTAGTGTCTATCTACCTTAAATGATTTTTAAATGACTGCCACATTATGGTATAGTGCAGGCATACTTAGGTGTCTTTAGATAGCATAACTTTGGTTCTAGTTGATGGATCATTATTAAATTTAAGCATAATGGTCCATGAAAGCCGAGGTTTTAATTTAGGGATCTTTACCCCATTCATTTCAGAATAAGGGTCTGAAAGTCTGAAAAGGGATTTAATTGGGTATATTCACACATTTGGCTTTAGAAACTTTATTATTTACCATATTTTGATAGAGTTTATGTCTTCTTGTTCCTTTGTAAAATTCCTAATCAGTAATATGACTGTACTGTATGTCATATTTACCATTTATGAAATATTTATGGGCCAAATGTAAAAAAAAATCAATTTTGTTATTATTAGTTTGATTTTGATACCTTTTTTTAATGGGTTCCTTTTGAAATAATTTATATGGTGCTATTTGATCAGATACCATATATGAGCTATTAAAGGGCCAAAGGGGCAAAATTTTTGTGTTTTTACAAAGTATCTTAAGTTTATTTTTTACATAAGATTAAATTGGATTTGTATCAATAAATTCTTTTTGAAAAAAGCTCTCTTGTAGTGTGTCAATGAATTTTATGTATCTCTTACCATTTCCAAGCTATAAGAGGCCAATTGGGTAAAATTTTGTTGTTTTTTTTTCAAAGTACTTAAAATTATTTTTCCTTGAATTTTAACTGAAATGTCATCATAGCTTATACCATTTTTGAGCTATGAGGTATCAAACGAAGTCTATATGGTAATTTATGCAGTACCTAAAACTTTTATTTTGCATTTTTTTAAATAAGGTTTTCGTTAATATTACAATGAGAAATGGGCAAAGACTTCACATATCTATGGCCAAATAGTCACTAAAATCAATGCAGGCCTCAACTTATTAATACTGCTTTGTGAACCATTGCATTATGTCTGTCAATGTTTCTGTTTTAGCTGGAGTTATTGGAGCTGGGATTCAAAAGGATATTTTTCCAGTATTTGTTGTGGTCGCATGCATACAACTACTCACCTGGAGTAAATAAGTCAAAGAAAATTGACAGGTCAACAGTAAGTGATATCCATCATCATTGAATATATGACAAAAACACAAAATATTTTTAATTCAAATAGTGTTATAGTGAGTTGGAGATTACCAAAATAGAATTTATTGTGAGGGTTTGAACAACATTACACCTGTGTTATTTTTGCTTTGTGTATGTGGTTGTTGGAAGGCATAAAAATAGCAAGCAAAGATTCTGTCATGCACTGTGTAAGAAAAATAATTGGAAGACACTATAAATATCTACAAAGCATTCATGTACATGTTGATATGAAATTTTAAAAAAAATTTAAACATGTAGAATTGGGGGCTATATATATCAGGTGGTTGAAATTATTCTTGGCAGTCAAATGTTTTTGCTGTGATCAAGTATACCTTTGAGAAACTCTCTTGAAATTTTATACAATGTTAAAAAATAGGGTATTATACAATACACACATTAGGTATTTTTATGCAATACACATTGCATGAAAGATGAACTTCAACTATTTAAGTATGGCATTTTCAGACCCATGGTCTTCTTTCATTTAGCAAACTCTTAGATGTTCAATAAGACTTTTTTTCAAATTTTAATGGAAGGGGTGAAATATTGTTCAATTATTATAAAATAGGTTGTAAATTTTAAAGAAAAATACAAAAAAAATTGAATATATTTGAGAGGACTGAAAAAAATGTGTAGGAGGGGATGAAAATCTGTATTTTTTGTATACTTTGGTATTAATATTTCATAATATTTCACCATTGTAAGCCTGTAGAATAGATGTCAATTAAGCTATAGTTAATATTAACATAGTCACGAAAAACATGTCTCTTCAAGTCTTTAACCCTGACTCAGTATCTGCTATATCTATGTCTACATTTTTTTCAATGCTGAGATTAAAAATCCATATCCTCCTTTTGCCATTGATGCAGTAATTTCTTTTAAACAGGTGTTACCAGCTAAAATACTGAGAGATGAAAAATCTGTCAAAAGTTTGAGCTCGGCTTTCAGCATCACGTCAGGAACTGGTGCCATCAGGTGTGAAGGTCATGCAATGTCAGTTATGCCTCAGTCAGATATGAAGACAATTAACTCGGAGCAGTTTAAGGCTTATGCTCAGTTTATGCACAAGTTTGAATTTCAAAACAATGGCATTGAGACTTTACCAGCCACATTTTTCACAATGTTCAATGTTCTATCTGAATTAAACTTATCTGAAAACAAGTTGAAATCTTTGCCTGATGGATTTTCAGGCCTGAAGAATTTAGAAATATTAGATGTATCCAATAACGAACTTACTGCATTGCCTCATGACTTTGTTGCAGTAAAAGACACACTAGAAATCCTAAATATTAGCTCTAATCCATTGGGTGGCATGCCACCAGAAGTCTACACGATGATAAATCTTGAAGTTCTCCATGCAAACAACCTAGGGAATGTCAACTTGAGTGGAATCGGAAAATTATCCTCACTGGAAAAGCTATACCTGGCATCAAACATCATATTAGATTTCCCTGAAGAATTATCTAATCTTGATCAGTTGACACATTTAGACATTTCAGGATTACCATGGTTTCCAGAATTTTTGGAGCAGAAGATACAACCAAATTTTTCTACCTTTAAATCAGCAGTTAATAACATCATGGTGTTCAGAGAAATGACAGAGGAGGTATTATTAATATCTTACTTTTATTACATGGAATGGTTAATACAGGACTATCAAGATAGGAACTCTCATGTAATTGAAGCTTGACACAATCTCCTCAAATACCAGCAAGATGGAGTGACTGGATTCTTGATCTATTGATATAAATATATACCACATAAAAAACAAAATATTTATGAAATTGAAGTATACACTTATAATTGTTCCTGCATGACAAGTCTTTAACTGTTTGAATTGACGAAAACAATTAACCTGAAGCGCTACAATAGATTGAATATAAAACACCCTTAGCTCAACACTGTCCATTAATAAGTGATTCCCTCACAATGTATTGATGTACTGATTTTTTTTCGTATAGTTACAGTATTTTGGTTTGAACATGACTCAGAAGTCCCGTATTGGGTTCATACACATGGAACAGGTGCTTGAAATGCTTGAAAATGCTTATAAATGAAAGGTAGAAAATCATGTACTTCAGAGCATATGAAATTGTGAAAAGGCCTTTGAAACTGGAACCTTGAAAACTACCTTTTTATTGAAAAGAACTTTAAAATTTCTTTTTGCAAATATGCATTGAAAAGAACGATTTATGTTAACAAAAGTTGGCAACAAATGAAACCTGATAGTATTATAGCCTAAAGGAAAAATCTTACTCTCTTAAGCACATTGAAAAAGGCAATTGAGAAAATCTTTGTCCTTCATATTGTAGAAAATGTGTATTGAAAGTTCTTGATTTTTGTGGTCACAAATAAGTATGACCCCTGAGTAATGAAAGGGTTTGCTCTAATGCCTAAGAATGGTAGAAATATAAGATTTAGTTTCCAAGATATCAGGGACTCTCCTTCTTCACTATATTTATGTCAGTGAGCTCAGCACGATCTAAGTTCTCAATTTAATTTTATGTTGTAAAATTTTTCCACATTTCGAAACAGCTTACGCAAACTTAGCAGTTATCAAATTTTACAGTTTCTGTTAGGGTTGATATTATTTCATTTTCAGTTTTGCCTCAACAAAGTTTAGATAAAAAACTGGATTATCCTTCTAAGAGGGATGTACAGAGGGTACAGTGCAGGGGCTTACGAGAATATATAAGAATCTAACACCAGGTCAATGGTCAGACAGAAAAATCATTGACACCCAAAGATAAGATTTCAAGTACTCGGATGAAGCTGCACGAAAATAACCCTGTGCCACCCTTTTCTTATCCATGTTCACATTTAGGTTTAAATCTCTGTAACTATGCAGGGAAGAGTCATCAAACGTCATTAAAGATTTCCTTGTATTTGTATTTGTAGCAAATGAAAGAACTATTTGTGAAAGTGGACAAAGATTCAAATGGTATTCTGGATAATGATGAATTACAGCAAATCAACAAAGTAATACTTGAACAGTATCCAAGGTTTGGAAGGGGACGACTTTATTATCATGGTAGGTTATACTTCAGCAGTACTTAAGGTATGCGGGGGACAAGTTTATTTATATTGATGTTAATTCTTGAGAATTACTCAATGTTTGACATTGAATGTCTCAATTATTGTAAATGGTATTTGAGAAGTTGTCAAGGTCTGAAAGGAGATTATTTTTTAGGGCTATTCCATTGAAAAGGATGTACCAGGTTCAGAAGGCAGAAAATGAAAATTCTTGTGGGTTCTTGTTGATTTTGTATCTTATTGCTATACTCATATTTGTCCATTACCTTCGGTAATGATAGTAGTAGAAAACTGCCTACCCAACCTGGTACATCGATTTTAATGGAAAAGCCCTTATCTTCCATATCTTCATTGATTGACTGCATACACGAAAATTAAGTCAGTTTGAACTTGTTCCTAGCTATGATTTAACTATAGACATATCATTTGTCACATGACAGTGATGCATATTCAGCAGATTACACTTGCACTGTTGAGGCACCTGGTCTCACTTTGGGGAGCTCATGTGAACATGTTCATTTTATATCTCATATTTGAATACATTATACTTCACATGAATTTCTTTACTTTTGATTGGTTAAACGTAAGGGCAGTATTTTGGTATACAACCCCTCTGTTGAGTATACCACCCTGCTGTCCAGTATACTGCCCGATCTAATTGTACAGTGACCTCACTTATGTTACTTGAAGTAGTAATACAATCAAGATGCTCAGTATAATATAACACATACTGCCTTTTTATTGGATTGTATTATACACATACTGCTCGTAATTGAGGATGGTATACTAAATTACCAAACAAAGGAAGTATATCGCCCGAGACGATATTCGAGGTTGATATTCTTTTCTGAGTGTGGTAATCTAGTATATCATCTGAAATTACAGGCAGTATGTGTTATATTATACTGAACATCTTGACTGTATTGCTACTGCAAGTAATGTCAATGACTTCACTGTACGATTAGAGTGGGCAGTATACTTGACAGAAGGGTGGTATACTCAACAGATGGGTGGTATACCGAAATACCGCCCGTACTGTTAACCAATCAAAATTAAGAAATTAATGTGAAGTATAACATACTAGATTACCACCCTCAGAAAAGAATATCACCCTCAACTACCCTCTGGTTATCTAGTATACCATCCTCAGTTGCAGGCAGTATGTGTATAATGTAAAATGAATTATGACTGTCACACTTGAATATAAGTATACCGGTACTACACTTTGTTATACTTTTACATACATTTTCCACTTTATCAACATTGATTACAAGTTTTCATGTTTTCATTAGAGTTCATATCTCAGTTTCTGCACATGATTTAATGATCTAGCCTTGCATTTGTATGCTTTTCTGGTCATAATTCAGCTTACATTTATTGGTTGATTGACTTACATTTTACCATATCTCTGTTACTGTACATGGTCATATCATCTAACCTTTCATACATAAGGACCTCTGAATGTGTCATATCAAAGCACAATGAGGCAAATTTGACCTTTACTTCATTGCATTCGATTCAAGTTTTTGTCCTAAATAAAATCTCAAAATGTCCATCTGACTTTATATAATTTTTTGTTGAAATACTCTAAAATAAGAATTTATTAGATGCCTTGATGATGTTCCATATATAGATTACACCACAACATCCTCTTCATTACCATATGTTATCCACTAGAGATAGTTGAATTTTGATTGCAAGGTTTGCAGAGAATTTCAAATTTTTAAATTTAACTATCAAAAGGGAATAAAATATGGTTATGATCGGGATTATGTGGTGTAATCTTTTTCTTTAATAATAAATGATAAACACCTAGAATTGTATTCCAAATAGATTTGGCTGGAAATAGCATGGGGCTTTATTCAACATATGTTGAATATGAAAATTTATCCAACAGGTCAGAACCGGTTTTTACTTCACATATCGTTAGGGAAATTAATATAATCATATTTTTTTGTCATTTTCCATACTATTAGATGGACCAGAGAAAAAGGGTAAGTTTTCAGCATAAATCAATACTTCAAACCCATTTACTTTTAGGTCACCAGATCAACAAGCTGATCAACATCACTTATACACCCATTCTGTCTTCCATCCATAAACTTTTTAGCTCACTTGACCCAAGGTGTCAGTATGAGTTATTGCCATCACTTGGCATCTGTTGTCCATTAACTTTTCGCATTTCCATCTTTTTCTCTGAAAACCACTGATACGAAATTCAACCAAACTTTACAGGAATGATGTATTGAAGGTCTTTTAAGGCTCATTTTGTTCCAATTCGACAGAAAACATGGCTGCTAGTACAGAAGTAAGATTTAATATTGGATCTATTGGAAAAATCACATTTTCATCTTCTCCTCTAAAACCATTGAAGAAAATTCAACCAAACTTTTCAATTGGATCTGACAAAAAACATGCGTGCCAGTGAAGAACACAACTAAACATTAGACCCCATTGGTAAAAAACATCATTTTATCATCAGCATTTACATGCATAGAAGCATTTTGTCAGTTAAACGATACACTCTCAGTCTCTTAGCCTCTAGTTTCACTATGATTCAATCTTGATTTTCTTGAGCAAATTCTATCAAACTTAATAGAAACATTCTTTTTTAGATAGGACAGAAAATACATGTACTTAAACAATTCACCATTCAGGAAAACTTATAAATGGTAATGTTTTTGGAAGTTATTTTTAGCCCATCTGACCCATAGGGTCAGTGTAAGCTTTTGCTTTCACTTGGCATTCCTTGTCTGGCGTTAACTTTTCACATTTTCATGTTCTCTGAAACCACTGAAGCAAATTCATCCAAACTTTACAGGAATGATGTATAAAAGGTCCTTCACAAAGATTGCTCATTTTGTTCTGATCTGAATAGAAACATGTTGGCCCACATAGGAAAAGCATTTTCAGCAACTGTTCTGAAATAAATTAAGCAATTTAAACTTAACTGTACTGGAACGATGAAAGGCAGGTCCTTTACAAGGATTGCTCACTTTTTGATTCAACAGGAAGCATGGCCGCCATGGCAGAGCATTGTTTAACATTCGTCTCTATGGGAAAATCATATTTTGGTCATCATATTTGACACTTCTAAAGCAATTTCAACCAAGCTTTACAGGAATGATGTGTGGAAGGTCCTTTACTAAGACATGGCTTAGAGGCAATTTTTCAGGTGAGTGATTCAGACCGAGTCGTTAAGCCTCTAGTTGGTTATGTTCTTTATCAATCAGGTAAATCATTTTAAAGTTATGAGTTTGATAGAATTTCTTCCAAAGGCAACTTTTAAATACTTCCGAGATTATTTAGCTAGCTGAACCACCTTTATATATGTGTTCGTTATTCAAAAGTAAGAACATCATATCATTTCTGTCTTTATTTTAGCGTGTTTAAATTCATTACAGAAATTGAAATTATTATCTGTTGCTTTACATTTGCTTTTAACCTATAACAAGCAGTTATTTTGCTTCTATATTGTTATTTCTAAACTTTTAATTGCCTTAATTACCTTTTGCATGTATTTTGGCTTTTTTACTATCAGTTTGTTTTTTTCTCCTTAAAATTTTGATTTTATTGTACTTGTGTATTTGTATAGTTTTTATGCATTTTGATGCATATAGTCGTCCTCAGACATCCACGCCCTGAAGGTGGCCAACCAACGAAGACACAAGAAGAAGCCCCGCCCACAAATGGCACAGAATTTCCAGTTCACCATATGATGCAAAATAGTCATGTACATTACGGCCATCAACATAAAAACGGTGCCGTAAAATCTAAAATTCTACACACATATCTCATTTGAACTGACAGTGTAGTATCCCATCGAAACATGTTTATTCACTTTTGCCGAAATGTAAATTATACGGTGTGTACACTTGTATTGATACATTCATGAAAATGTCCCTATCATTTCAACCAAAATAGCTGATTTTTGTGTTGCCTGCACATGTAGTGTGTGGCGACATATAGGGATCACTTTAGTCATCTTGCGGTGTCATCTTTGTTATTGTTGTCGTTGGCGTTGTCCGTCCCACTTTTTTGCGTAACACTTTTCTCAGCAACTACATATCACAGCCACTTGAAATTTTGTATGTGACTTTAGTATGGGGTTCTATATTGCGCTTATCAAATTCAGGTCTGTCAGACATCTGCTTCCTGTTTACCGACTTGGAATATTTTCAACAAATACTCTCAATGGTCAAAATTTCGTAACACTTTTTTAGCAACTATAAATCACAGCAAATTGAAATTTTGTATGTGACTCTAGTATTTTTTTTTATATTGCGCTTAATGAATTCAGGTCTGTCGGACATCAACTTCCTGTTTACAAGATGAAGAACAACAATAAAAGCGTTGTTCCTTTGCTTGTTTTTTACCATGTATTTATAGAGGATTTGTGTCATGTGTATTTACTTCATATCCTTTTATTCACCATTGGAGATTTTCACCAGATATGGTCAATGGTACAAGCTTTAATAACACTTTTCTCAGCAACTACAAATTACAGCCACTTGAAATTGTGTATGTGGTTCAAGTATTGGGGTCCATATTGTGCTTATCAAATTCATTTCTGTCTGACATCTACTTTCTGTTTACCGACTTGGAATATTTTCAACAAATTTGGTCAATGGTACAAATTTTCGTAACACTTTTCTCATGTTATTCAATTGCTAATCTTGAACTCCTTAAAAACTATAAGTCATATTCCAACCAAACTTGCAGGATATGTTGTTCACCTGATCT
The DNA here is from genome assembly GCA_002080025.1 of Modiolus philippinarum. Classification (NCBI taxonomy): domain Eukaryota; kingdom Metazoa; phylum Mollusca; class Bivalvia; order Mytilida; family Modiolidae; genus Modiolus; species Modiolus philippinarum. The sequence continues at coordinate 25,668 of MJUU01044178.1, read as the reverse complement.
AATTGTGCACCTGATACTTAAAATCAATTTTACAGATTTAAGAGGTTCATTGAGCAAAAATAGCTCAAATGTTAATTTAGTCTGTTTATCTGCAAGACCTTCAAAATTTTAATTCATATTCTAAACAAATTTGCTTGATATGTTTTTCTCCTGATCCAGGCATACACCAAATACTTAGAATTTTGATTTACATTTTGTAGAGGTTAACTAAAGCCAAAAATAGCTCTGACACAAGTGTTCCATGGAACACCCATCAATTTTTACATAGTTATGTCACACTTGTATGGCGGATGCTCCCAATTTTTATTTTATTTTTTTGTATAAAGTGTAAATCATGAAAATGTTAGAAAATTTTAGACCCCTGTAACACTTTAATGTTACTTTAAAAGTGTATGTGACCACTTGCCAAGGTAAGAAGGGCCATAAGTCTCCTTCAGTTTTAAAACAGAGTTGTGCTTTGTGAAATGAAATTTATTTTGAAAACGGCAAAAAAAAAAGAGCAAGATAATTTCCCAGTTGACAGTATTATGCTATGGTTGTTATCCAACAAGGGATGTAAAGAAAAACTAACAGTGGGGGGGGGGGCATATAAAAACAATCCAATATATCAACATTGTAATAATCAAAGCAGAGATAATTTGGATAAGTGATTCAGGTCACATCCCCTAATCAATTCATGATAAATGCATAAAGTTAGAAGAACCTTTAGACATGAGCTTTAGAAATGTTACTGTTAAACCTTCCTCAGTATGATGGAAATATAGAATCCACACCCACATCGAGTGAGAAATGACATTTCTACACTAGAGATAGTTAAATTTTCAAATATTTTAAACGCGAGGCTTACCGAGCGTTTAAAATATTTGAAAATTTAACTATCGAGAGTGTAGAAATGTCGGTTCTCACAAGCTATGGTTGTGGATTTTATTTCTCTAATGATTTCAAGCCAAGTTTGGACATAAACATGACCCCTTTTCTGATGATCCGAAATTAATGTGTTCTTTGAGCGTGGCGTCATCAGGATGGTCGCCTTTTCTCATGATGTCACAATGGTAAAGTCGGAAAACGGCAAACATATTTGACGTCATAATTGAATTTTCATCCAATCACTTGCCGAGAACAGCATTCTCTCTAGAGAGGAGAACAGTATTTCTCCAACTGTTCAAGAAATAAGAGAAACTGATTTCTGTTGTTTGTGGTTGTGTTCTGTGTCAGAATTCCCGTAGACACACAGCGTTGTGATACAAGGGTAAATGACCAATTATACATAACAATTTGTAAAAAGAACTTTTCATGGTACTAGACCCAAGCTTTATGTCTTAGATAATGATGCTTGCACTTATGAGCCCCTTGTTTAATTTCCTATTTTTTTTTGTAGATACTTCTATCAGTCCAGTGATCTGGAAATTAACAAGTTTGAAGGTTTTGTGTCTTCGATTCCATGGCTTTATGGCCATACCAGACAACATAAAGGATTTGACAGCATTAGAATCTTTGGATGTTTCCCATAATCCTGATCTGGTAACATTGTCTGCACAGCTAGGAGGACTACCATTAACTCGTAAGAATAAATTATATAACATTAGTCTGTATTGCACTTCTAAAAATCTTTCAGGTTTGAAACTTCAGTATGCTTGAATAGTACAGATTTGTCCCCATTTTGATGGGTTAAGAGACATCACTAATTTATTTGAAAATCAACATCTATTTGATGTTGTGCTTTGGAGGTAAACATTTAAATTTTTTTGTGAACTTATGTTGTCAGATGATGATAAATACAAAAGCTGTAGTCAATTTACCTTTAGAAACTACTTTTGGTTAGTAGTTAAAAAGGTTATGGTACATTGTAATTGTAAGAATGAAATTATTTTTTAATATATACTACAGAACAAAGTTTGCTTGCTTGTTGAATAAAATTATAAAAAACTATATTTATAGAGTAATCAGTTTATATGTTCTCAAGAACTACTGATTATGGTGATAACAAGAATAACTTTATCAGAAGCATTATTTTTGTTTGGAAGTAAATGTTTATTTGGTAATTTCATTCAATGAACTCTTGAGTGTTTCTGTTCTACAGCACTACTTTTGATTGGTAATTAATGTTAATTTGGTAACTCAGTGAAATGTACTAAATTATGTATCTGTAATACAGCACTACTTTTGTTTTGTAATTAAATTAATTAAGGTAATTATATAAATGAAGTAGTCAATATATCTGCACTGCAGTACTACTATTGTCTGGTAATTAAAGTAATTATGGTAATTAAATAAATGAAGTAGTCAGTGTTTCTGTAACGCAGCACTACTTTTGTTTGGTAATTAAAGTAATTACATGATGTAACTGTACTGCAGCACTACTTATGTTTGGTAGTTAAGTAATTATGGTAATGAAATGAATGAAGTAATTAGTGTATCTTTACTACTCGTAGAACTACATCTGGTTGGTTGTCCTTCCCTGAGAACACCACCAAAGGAAATTGTTAGTAGAGGCTTCAGTGTTGTATATGGATACCTGAGGAGACTTATGCAAGGATCTGTGGAATGCAAGAGGACCAAATTAATGGTTGTTGGGTTAGGTGGAGCAGGAAAAACAAGGTATTTACAGTATTCTGTAGGGTTTAAGCATGACTCATAATGGAATAGACCTATAATTTTTATCCACTTTGATGTCTTCACTTTACTATTTGGTTTTGTTCTTTGATGTTGTAGTACTGGAAACATTCAGGCTGAACGAGAAAAAATTCTTAACATGTTTGAAAGGGTCAGTATTCCTGCAAACAACCTGATAGTATAGCAGCAATGTCATTCAGGAGGAACATGTGGGGGCAATCCATTTACAGTGAAACCTGTCTACTCTGACACAGTATGGGACCACAAAAATATGTCAGATTGTACAGGATGTCCGAATACTCAGGCTAAGAAAATTTTAAAAGGTGTATTTGGGACTCAAAAATTATGTCGGATTTGACATGATATTGGAATACTCAGATGTTGAAATAGACAGGTTCCAATGAATCTTATGGTATCCAGTAAGCACAGTAAGATCAAAGATTTAGCAGAAAAATACTGAAAGAGCATCTAAAATGGCCTTAATGTAACACCTAGCTGAAGAGAGAATTACTGAGTACTTTAATACATGCAAGATTTCCACATTTTATGATTTACTTGTACTTTTGTATATAAAATATATTCAATTTTAGTTGGAACAGCTATGTCACAATAGAGCCTTCACATTCTGTGATGATATGTTCATCTTGAACATATCTCATTGTATAATCTGATTTTACTTTGATAAGCAGGTCCTTCAGATTCTGTGATGATCTGGAACATTCCACATAGTATCTGTGACCATCTGGAACTTATCACATTATATCTGTGACCATCTGGAACATATCACATTTTATCTGTGACCAATTAGAACATATCACATTGTATCTGACCATCTATTGCATGTGTAAACATCTGGAACATATCACATTCTAGAACATATCACATGGTGTCTGACCATCTAGAACATATCACATTAGATCTGTGACCATCTAGAACATATCACATTTTATCTGTGACCATCTAGAACATATCACATTATATCTGTGACCATCTGGAACATATCACATTATATCTGTGATGACCTGGAACATATCACATTGTATAATCTGATTTTACTTTGATGTGCATTATAAAACAAGCACGCCTCTCAGATTCTGTGAACATATGTATATTATTGTTTATTTGTTATTATTTTTAACTTGTGAGGGCCTCAGGGAAGATTAGTTGTATTGCTAACTGTGTAACCCTCTTGAAATAAAGAATATTATTATTATTATTATTATTATTATACAATCTGATTTTAGTTTGATTAGAGCCATGACACAGGTAGGATTTTCTGCCTATCAGGACTATGGGGAAAAGATCACAGATGGAATTGATATAACAACATGGAATGTTGCAGTCCCTGGTAAAGATAAGGAGTCAAAGATAAGCTACAGTGTGTGGGACTTTGCTGGTCAGACTGTTTACTATAATACACATCAGGTTAGTTTGCAATTCACAAAACAAAATACCAAAATTTATAGCATCTTTTATACTTGCCGCTAAGACCTTATTTTTTAGAGTAAATTTTACTTTTATAGGATTGGGATTGTCTTATAAGACACGGCATGTTTAACTGAAATGGGAAAAGAATTCTGACCAAATTCAAAACGTTTTGTCAGAAATTTTATAGGTACATTTGTATGACAGCCCAAGGTTTTGAAGGTACAAGCCTGATTTAGCACCCAAATTTTTTAGTGCTGTCTGTAAGAATGATCATGTGTAGGATCTGAATTTTTATGCATTTTTTAACATGAAAAAGCAAGATTGCTCAGTAAATATAAGTGTGTGTTTTTCCGAAACTATAATTGATTGTTTAATTGGATCATTTTAATTGCTAATTTACTATTTTTATATTGACTTAAAAAGGTAAATAAGTATGTCTATCCATTTCAGTTTTTCCTGTCTAACAGAGCATGTTATTTACTATTGTGGAATATACGACTTGGCTATGAACATGCAGGACTTGATTTCTGGCTCAACTCTATAGCCTGTCATGCACCTAAGGCTCCCATTCTGGTTGTTGGAACCCACTGTGATAAGGTATTAATTTATATATAGAATAGTACATGGGTAAATCCATACAATTTGAGACCTCAATATCATCCAGAATTCTTGCCTGTAGTTTATAATAAATTTTGTTTGCTAATATAACAAAAGGGATTGGACACAAGTTTTTTCCAACTTAAGCAGTCCGCTCCCATAATAATTGATACAAAACAATTTCTATATTAACATTATCAGGAACATGCAAAATTAAAATCAATAATTGGTTTATAACTATACATGAAAAACATGTTTAAAGGGGTTTAATTACAGAGAGAAATGATATGAAAATTCTGAGAAAAAAAGATATAATGTATATATATATACTTGCCTGTAATACTGATTACCCATGTCATATCCTGTTTATCATATATTTGAACTAGAACAAAATTTTTAGTTGTTTTCTAATTGAAATAACAGTTTTATAAAGGGTAGCAGCCATGATCGATATAAATATCGTCACAGCGTGACAATACAGGACAAAAGATGATGTCAGTATTACATATGCAGGATTCTTGTATTCATAACTAAATATATGATAAATGGAAATATGATTTGTTTATTTCATAACAAGTAAAAATTTTGTGAAAGTCAATCTGGTATTTTCATATTTTATATGCTAATGAATTAAATTTTATCGGGGCATTGTCTTTTTGAAGCAAGTATTGTCATTTTATGCTCCATGGGCATTTTTGTGATAACATGACAAGTTTGCTTTTGTTCAATCTATTGCCATGTTTATTGGAAGAAAACAAATGTTTTATTAATTTGATTGAAGAAATGCATTTAGAATGAAATGTCCATAGTCATTTATATCTAAAGTAGAAAGATATTAGAATATGATGTAATATTTCCTGATATTTGCGCTAATAGAGGACATATTGAATTGTACTTATTTTCGCGGTGTACTTGTTTTGACCAATTTTGCAGTCAACACTTTTCTGCGAAAATTAATACACTCAAATACGTATAAATATGCACAATTAGTAATATAAAGTAAAGCATAAGTCTAATGACGATACTGCAAAAGTAAATACCCACAAACTTGTATGCAGACAGAAATCAGTGAAACTAAGTGCAATTGCAGTATATTGCTGTCTGTTGTACACTATTCTTGTTTAGTAAAAACTATCAAGTAAGCATATGTTTTTCATTGATTTAAATTCCAGGTGGAAAAGTCAAGGATTCCTCAAAAAGATCTGATGGCTACATACCCACAAATAGCTGGCTTCCATTTTGTCAGCTCATACTCGGGGGAGGTAAGTCTTCAGTATTTTAGATAAACTCATGATTTTTCTTTGAAAACTTCAATTTGAATTAATTTAATTTGAATTTTCATAGAACTTTAATCTTACATAATCAATTGTTTTTATACCCCCTGCAAACAAAATTTGGGGGGTATATACGAATCACCCTGTCTGTCTGTCTGTCTGTCTGTCTGTCTGTCTGGCTGTCTGTTGGTCTGTCTGTTCACACCTCTTGTAAGCGCAACTCCTTTTAAACCACTTGAAGGATTTTGATGTAATTTTGCACAAAGGAAGGACACCTTATGGAGATATGCATGAAGGAATATAATTACTGTCTGAGACCAGGAAGGGGAGATAATTTGACTTTGACTTTTCTTTGATTGGCTATGTATGGGTTACCTCGTAAGCGCAACTCCTCTTAGACCACTGGAATGATTTTGATGAAACTTTACACAAAGGAAGGACACTATGTAAAGATGTGCATGAATATAATTATTTGCCAAAACCAGGAAGGGTAGATAATTTGACTGGGACTTTCGTTGATTCCTTCTGCAATGTTTTTTTTACTATTTTCAGAGAAATTATTCAAGGCGTAGATATTGTGAAATCAAGCTGGGAGAGAGAAACACTCTTTTCATTGTATTCCTCTTGAAAAGTTGTTTTCAAAGTGTTGTAATGAAATTTCTCTAAGGCTTATGATTTTTGTGTAAAATGTCAAGGAAAAAAAAGGGGGGTGAATTTTATATTTGTCTAATTTTGACAGAGTATTTTCATTGGCAGCCTTATGAAAAGTTCTTGCTTGAAAATTATATCATTGTGTTCATACTTTTATTGCGTCAACACCAACTTAAATTTGCGCTTACCATATCGATTCAGGATTCAATGAGTGAGGGGTATATTTGGCTGGCATTTGGCGACAGCTCTTGTTATTTTTGATAAAAAAAAAATAATCCATAAAGCCATTTTATGTTGACACAATATGCAATGAATATTTAATAAATACATGGGAAAGTACATTTCCACAGAATGAACTATTATGATAATAGAACATAATTTCACCTCTCTTTTACCAGGGAATTGCAAATCTGCAGAAGAAATTAGTGGAAGTGACTTTGAAACAAAAGTATATGGGGGAAAGAATACCAGAAGCATGGCTGTCTCTGGAACAACATGTCTTAGAGTAAGTGTTAGTGTTAATTAAATTTGATTTCATTTTTCCTTTGATTTTTTAATATCACACTTTACAAAGGTTTTGTGTCTGTCTTTTCATCCCTTATAAAGATTTAATAATGTCATTATACCCCTCGCTTTAGAGGGGCAGTATATGTGATCATTCTGTCCGCCATAGGGGTACACATTTTGTGTTGATAATTCCTCCTAGACCACTGAGTGAAATTTAATGAAACTTTCACAGAATGCTCAGTGCATATTGCTATTGTGCACCAGCAACTTTTGAAATTTGATTTAATCTTAATTTTTTTCTTATTTCTTGAATCAAATGGGGAGATGGTGTATGTATTAGTGAGTTTTACTAATATTTTTTCTATTTTAAATTACACACTGTCTTCAACTTCAGAGGTAAAGGGGGAGGGGGGTCTGGCCCTTTTTCAGGATGTCGGGATTGGATGTTTTTTAAGGTCATGATTTCCGGATTTTTGTCTCGCCCGAGACAAAAGGCGTGGAAAGCAAGACATATGCGTACAAAGTATGGCGGTGGTGAGCATGTTAAGTTTTTGTGATTAGGTCATTTCTTCAATAAGTATAAGTGGTAGGTCAATGATATATGGTATATAGGTTGGGCTTGGGTAGTACATGCCAGTCTGTCATGTGGCTTTTGTCCTTGACCTCAATTTCAAGGTCTAGTGAGCATGTTAAGTTTTTGTAATTAGGTCACTTTCTAAGTAACTATATGTGGTAGGTCAATGATATTTAGTATATAGATTGGTCTTGGTAGTACATGACAGTCTGCCATATGACTTTTGTCCTTGACCTCAATTTCACAGTCTAGTGAGCAGGTTAAGTTTATGTAATTAGGTCATTTTCTCAGTAACTTTAAGTGGTAGGTCAATGATATTTGGTATATAGGTTGGTCTTGTGTAGTACATGACAGTCTGCTATATGGTTTTTGTCTTTGACCTCAATTTCATGGTCCAATGAACATGTTAAGTTTTTCTCATTAGACCAGTTTCTTGGTAACTATTCGTGGTACGTCAATGATATTTTGTATGTTGGTTGTTCTCAAGAAGTACATGATGTTCTGTTATATCGTTTTTGTATGTGACCTCAATTTCATGGTCCAATGAGCATGTTAAGCTTCTTAGTATCTATTAGTGGTAGGTCAATGATATTTGGTATATGGGTTTGTCCCAGGTAGTACATGACAGTCTGCCATATGACTTATATCTGTGACCTCAATTTCATGGTCCAATGATCATGTTCAGTTTCCAAGTATCTATTAGTGGTAGGTCAAGGATATTTGGTATGTGGGTTGGTCTTGAGTAGTACATGACAGTCTTCCATAAGATTTATGTCTTTGACCTTAATTTCACGATCCAGTGATCATGTTAAGTTTCATAGTATCTATTAATGTAAGTCAATGATATTTGGTAATTGGGTTTGTCTTAGATGGAACATGACAGCCTGCTATTTGACTTGACCTTGACCTAATTTTCAAAGTCTGGTGAACATGTTTGGTTTTTCAGTATCTATTAGTGGTAGGTCACTAATATTTGGCATTTGGTATGGGTGGTACATGACAGTCTGCTATATTGCTTTTGTCAATTACCCTAATTTCATGGTCTAGCGAACATGTTATGTTTTTCCGATTAAGTCAGTTTGAGTTTTCACATCAATTTTGCGAACAAG
>MJUU01044178.1:4069-15200 GCA_002080025.1 Modiolus philippinarum | reverse complement strand
ATTTAATTTAATGCTTTATTTATTTTACGAGGATTACAAACAGCCCAAAGGCTACAAAGTTGCTCTCCTCAACATAAACAGACAAGACAATATAATACAAGACAAAACACAATACAACTCTCATTCACATACTCACACATACAATGTAGTATAGTCAAATAGGTTCTGACACAAATTTGTAAAATAAATTACATAAAACGTTTACTGTTTTCTATAAATTCAAACACATACTGAAATAACATTTTGTTGTCATCCATTGAGAAATCATCATTACCAAATATAAAGATTTTAACTATATAGTTGCATAAAATTTCTTTAAAAGATATCAAATTTACATTTGGACAGAGTAATGCTCTTACTTTTTGGAAGAATAATAATCTTAAATTTTTATATCTATCACACTGAATAAAAAAGTGCTCAATAGTTTCAGGCTTTTTAGCATTACATCTATTGCATAGCCGAGAGGCAATTAAGTTATATTCAAATAAGTGATCATTTAAACCACTCAAACCGAGTCTAATACGAGTATGGTTTATTTTACCCCTACCATGACCAAAGGAATTAATTTTTTGCTGTTATTTTTGCAAAAATATTTGTTAATTTTTTCTTTAAAAATATTTAAAGAACCTGATAATTTGTAATCAGCTGGAATCTTATTCCACTCTTTAATCGTTGATGGAAAATAAGATGATAAGAATTTAATTGTGCGTCCATGCAATGGCAAAATGTTATCCATGCGACGCAAATTATAATTTTGTGTGTTATGAGTAATTAAGGAACAACACTCAAATAAATAATTAGGACACTCATGGTTAATTATCTTAAAGAATAGATTAAGTTTATGAATTTTACGTCGTGTCATCAAAAAATTTAGTCCAAGTTCATTTAATAAGTCTTTGTGTTTTGTTATTTAAAAGCACCGGTTATAAGAATTGCAGCTCTTCTTTGTACTTTTTCTAAAAGATCACTTTCACTTTTCAGACAGTTATCATATAATATATCACAGTAGTCAAGAATTGGTAAAATCATACTTTTATATAACTTTTCTAANACGTTCTTGGTAAAAATCTTTTCATTCTAAACATGATATCTAATCTTTTGTTTGATTTCTTACATATTGTAGTAATATGATTACTCCATGATAAATTTTCAGATATAATTAAGCCAAGATGTTTGTGTTCATTAACCTGTTTTAAGATCACATTATCTAAAATAAGGTCAGGATGAGGAATTTCTTTATTTTTATTACAAAATATCATATATTCTGTTTTATTTGGATTGAAGGTTACTCTCCACTGAGAGGCCCATTTACTTAAATTATTAAGATCTCTATTTAATACATTAAACGAATCTAAACTATCAATATCTTTTAATAATGTTGTGTCATCAGCAAAAAGTTTCATGTCACTTTCAATATTCTCATTTATATCATTTATGTACACTAAAAATAATAAGGGTCCTAATATGGAGCCCTGGGGTACACCTGCATTTGTATGTTGAACTTTTGAAGATTTACCACTTATAACGACTTTTTGTGATCGATTAAACAAGTAATTTTTTAGTAATTGAAACAGGGTTCCGCAAATTCCTAATGTTTTAGTTTAAAAAGTAATCCATTATGCCAAACTTTGTCAAAGGCTTTAGAAACATCCATAAATACAGCACATACATGTCTACCATTATCAATAGATTTATAAATATCATGGATCATACTGACAAGCAAATTAACAGTTGAATCATTCTTCTTAAAACCACTATTATTNATAAGTAGTGACATAAGTTCCAATATCCTAGCTTTAACACTTTTGGAGATATCTCCATTTATTGGATATCGCGAAATTTGTTTTTCGCTCATAATTTGGCCCCAAGGGGTCGAATTCCAATTTTTAGGGGTCTATTCCCTAGTGTTTCATATACTCTTCCATGATGCCAAATTTTAAGTTTCTGTTGCGGTTTCAGAGATATGCCTTGCCACTACAGACGTACGTACGTACGTACGTACGGACGGACTGCATTACATGATCCCCCCGCTTTCGCTAAGCGGGGGGATAACAAATTGCAACAATACTTGTGTGCAATAAAAGAACTTTCTCTGAACAAGCAATAAAACTTTAAGTCCTTTATTTAGTGAATAGGAATTTCAGACAGGACATTTATTGATCCACATATGAACTGATTTTTGTTCAACAAGAGTAGTTAGTTTTACCTTTGTATGAATACCTGTCTTCAAATGTTATACATAGTGCTATTTTTTATTTTAGTTGATCCAAGCAGTTCAATTTCTACATGATTTAGGATCGTTACAGTTCTTCAACACAGAATTTTTAAGATCGTTAGTTGTAATAATACCACAGTGGATAGTAGATGTTATGGCATGTGTTGTCACAGTACATGTAGGACCTATACAGGTGAGTTTGTTGATGTGGTAAATGTATGACCTTTACAGGTAAGTTGTCTGTGCAAAGGTGATAGTATATGATGAACCTGTACATGCTAGTATTATCGGCTGTGACAGTGCTGTATATGTACATGTGAACCTAATTCTGTGGCAAGTGTTGTTGCGGAACATGTATTGATTACAGGTGAGTTAGCTGTGGCAGGTGTTGTTGCAGAACATATATTGATTACAGGTGAGTTAGCTGTGGTAAGTGTTGTTGCGGAACATGTATTGATTACAGGTGAGTTAGCTGTGGCAAGTGTTGTTGCGGAACATGTATTGATTACAGGTGAGTTAGCTGTGGCAAGTGTTGTTGCGGAACATGTATTTATTACAGATGAGTTAGCTGTGGCAAGTGTTGTTGTGGAACATGAACTGATTACAGGTGAGTTAGCTCTGGCAAGTGTTGTTGCAGAACATGTTTTGATTACAGGTGAGTTAGCTGTGGCAAGTGTTGATGTAGTGCATGTATGAAATTTATAGGTGACTTTTTTTGTTGCTTCAAGTGTTGAAACAGTACATATGTAACATATTTACTGGTGAAAGCAACCATAAATCAATGAAAAGATTTCACAAACATATATGACATCTTAGACTCCAATCAGTGGCTCATAACAGTCCTTATCTGACAGATAGGACTTTTGTGAGCCACTAATTGGAGTCTTAAGATGTCATTTATGTTTGTGAAATCTTTACAGAATTGAAAACTTTGTGACTGAAAGGGTAATAACATATACCATTTAAGTGGTAATTTTCGTGGGTTGCAAAGTTCATGATTTTCTTTCACGATGTATGATTTGTGAATTACAGACCTTGTTTTCATTCTTAAACATTTTCTCTCAAAAGGAAAGTAATCAAATTAAAATCGAAGACGATGTGACACTTGAAAAGTCGTCAGATTCACCTAAGAAACCTTATAAATTTGCATCCTGCCATATGAAATCTATTGAGATATAAAATAAAATTAATAGATGCGTAAATGGTTATATAAAGGCTAAGTTTCCCAACCATACAGGTTAAGAGGAAATAAACTTTTAATTTTGGTTAATTTGAGTAGGAAATTGCTGAGCTTGTCTGGACTAGGGTTACTTCCCTTTGGATAAGTGTGTTAATCTTGAAGTCAAATTTGGGAAGTCTTTTTTAATTGGAAAATGGACTATTGTTTGATTTTATTGGAAAATGCCTAATTTCTTATCATTTGCTGAATTAAGTCTCATTTGAATTATAATTTGGGGTTTTTAATTTTCCCAACCTAAGAATGACAGCTAATAAAGCACAAAATAAGTAGCCATGAAAATAACCACTTGAACAGTATGTTATTGATCCTTAATATTTTTTTCAATAGGGTTTTAAAGTCTTGATCAAAGTTGCATTTTTTACAGAGAAATATGATGTTTCAGGAAAAAAATTTGAACATCATAATACCACGAAATCATATTTGAAAGGAAATGTTTTCAAATTTAAAAAATTTTATCGTGATTTCTCGTTGTCACATGACAGGACTTACAGACCCTATAAATTACAAAATCAAGTTTATCTAAATGTTGTGTTTTATCACCAGCCAGGAGAAATTTAAAGTGAATTGTATCTTTTCGGATTTATATTTTAGGAAGGAAAGCTATTACATAAAGACATGAAAGTCGTGTGGGAAAAGTATCCCCAAGATTTACATCCGTGGTTACTGAGGCTGACGGAGGAGTTTGACCTTACATTTCCATTGGCTGATGAAGATGCTAATCTGGTTCCCTGCCTGCTCCCTGATACTAAGAAAGAGGTTGGTTAAACAAACGTACCTGCCAACTATCCCTATTTATGAAGGTTTTCCCCATGAGAGCATTGAATTTGAATTTTCAAAGAGCAATTATTTCTTTTTCGCTAAACAGACCATTTGATATTTTAATTGCATGATGATTGTGATGTCATGAAGAAGCTAAAATAACAGAAAAGTGGATTTGAAGCCCCTTTTAAAGTTTTATGGTTTGTATGGAGCTGTCTTTGGCATTAAAAACCCCTAGAGTATTTTCAAAAGTTGGCAGGTATGAATAAACCTTACAATTCTTTGGTTGAATTTTCTGATAAATATGGAATATAGAAAATTTTGTTTTTGAAGAGGACTTTATCTATCATCCAGTATCAAGTGAGTCCATTAGAATGAGCTTGATGTGTTATGCTATGAAGAAAGTCCCTATTAAAGACAAAATCTCCTTTATTTCTATTATGGGTTATTCACAAAATGATAAATAGAAATTTTATTAAACATAAATTAAATTCTAATTTGACAGCCTTCAATCGCTTTGTGTCCAAACTTGTGGTAAAATAATATTTACCTATTGGTAACGTTATAAACAAATGATGACCTTTGATGACATCATAGATAGTTTTACATTAGTTTTTTAAACGTCACAAACCAACTAACGGAATAAAATGGTGTTTCATCAATGTGTACTAAGAGGAATTCTTCTAATCGAACCTTTTGAGTGTCCTATTAGAATCTAAATAAGTAACAGAAGCCATATATTTATATTATTTTTATCACGGGATTGCACTTGTTGGTGATATTTTACCCCTCGCTGATTGCTCGGGGTAAAATATTCGCCATAAAGTTCCACCCTTTGGTAAAAATAATATAAATATATAGCTACTGTTAATTATTTCTTAAATAATCTGAAATTTTTATTTTGGCAAGGTTAATATATTGTTTGTTGCATCTTCATTCAACAATGAACACACCAAGTAGCTCTTAAGCATAGCAATATGCATGTGCTGTCTTCGCAGTTATCTTGATAGCATCCCGTTTTGGTAGTACTAACAAAATCAGCCATTATAGATCAAAGAAAATTCATACAAATTACTGATAAATCTACACAAATATAAGATCATTGACAGACAAAATCTTGCATCAAGATAAAAATGTTTTGATTGTAAATACAAACACTTAATTTGCGTTACACATTTTTATCATTTAGTTCTTTTGAACTTTATCTCAGCATCCTAATTTTGTACCAAGTTGAGATCAGTAGCCATTGAGTAGTCCCCTTGAAAAATTGTTGGGTCCAATCTGAAAAAAAACTCCCTTGGACAATTCATCCAAATAATACTTTGGTGTAATGTCATAGAAACTATATGCAATGTGAGCAACCATGCTCCTTTTGGCTTCTTGTTCAGTTTTGCAAATATGAATTGAAAGATTTTCAATAACTATTTGATCAGTTTTCATTCATTTCAGTTTCATTGGCCAATATTGAATGCAGATTCAGGAATGAGAGAAACCAAGGCTATATACAACTTCAAATATCTACCAGCTGGTCTGTTTAATAGAGCTCAGGTAATATTGATATAACACATATTTTACACATATTTTGGTTTATGGATTTCCACACATTTTGATTTAATCTGCACTGATGAGACATAAGTTGTCCAAATGCACATAATGTGCAGAACCTAAATTCACAGTAACCTCGGTATTTTGATATTTGTTACCACTGGGCCGATGCCACTGCTGGTGGACTGTTAGTCCCCGAGGGTATTCACCAACCCAGTAGCCAGTACTTCGGTGCTGGCCAGAAAACTGATTTCATTTGAAAATTTACAATATCTAAATTCAAGAAATTTTGTCAAAATCTAAGGAGTATCTCCCTCTTGCATAGCTCTGTCCTTAGCTGATTTTGGCTTTCCTATTTAGATCGTATTGGTAATTTGTTCTCTATCAGCTTTTACACATATTTTGGTTTATGGATTTCCACACGTTTTGATTTAATCTGCACTGATGAGACATAAGTTGTCGAAATGCACATAATGTGCAGAACCTAAATTCACAGTAACCTCGGTATTTTGATATATAACACTAAGGAAATATAATTGTTCTGTCAGAAGGAGTGGTGATGGATTAGTTTATAATGGTTTTATTATGACAGTCGAACTTCAATGACTCGAACACCTGAAGGACTGATGAAAACTGTCCAACTTTGTTGAAATTCAAACAAAGGGTCCAGAAAAAAAGGATCAAACATCCTTGGTGTTTGTCTGTTATTGCAGGACCTGACACCAAAGTTCAACTGTACCTTGAGATCTAATAAAGTCTTACTGTCTCTGTAATTGATGACCTGGGTAGAATCTGGAAAACTGAAAAGGGCTTTTAATGTTGTAAACTTATACCAATACAATTTGTCTCATAAAGATATCTTTTGCATGTTTTGGTTACAACAGAAATAAAATGTTATTTACATTAGCACCATTACATAATCCGAAAGAAAAAGATCACTGATTGCATTTTAGAAATCGAAAGAATTTTTGAAAGTTATGAAAACTAATATTTCAATTTGTAAGAACATAGACAACAGATTACATTTGTATTTAAGGTGGTATGGGAGTTTAAAAACTGTCAGATAGAATTTTCTGGTATTTTCATGATTTACATTTTGTTATTAGTGCATGCCAAAAAATAAAATAAAAACTTGGGGTCACCTGCCATATAAGTGTGAAATATGTCATCGGGAAATTTGCTATTTTTGTTGATATGATAGGGAAAATTAACGAATTTTATTAAAAAATTTGTTTTTCAAAGTTACATCTGATAGATTGTTTTCAAATTTGATGAATTATTAGCTAATATACTTGCCTTCAATTTGCATGAGAAAAAATTTGGGGTCTATACAAATTATCTCCCCTTAATAGAACATGCATTTGCTGTAAAGGTTATTATTCTAGATGGCAACCCAATAAAAGTGGCATATTTGATCAAATCTAACTATTATCAGACATCTAAAATCATTTTGCCAAATTTTCATAATGAATTTCAATTTTTATGCCCCTGCTGCTAGGCAGTCGGGGGCATTGAGGTTTACCCTGACCCGTACGTCCATCTGTATGTATGTCCATCTTTTTGGTCACAGTTGCTGAAAATAGACTAAAATTTCAATAAAATTTTGGTTTCTGGAAAATAACTTGAGTGTACTGCATCGGATCAAAACCAAACTTGGTCACATAGCTAATTATCATTCAAGACAGAACTCTATTGATTTGGGGGTTGTTACCCCAAAGGTCAAGGTCACAGTTGCTAAAAATAGACACAAATATTTTTAAAAATGTTGGTTTACGGACGATAAATTGAGTATTCTACATCAGATCAAAACCAAACCTGGTCACATGCTTGCTTATCACCTAAGGTAGAACCCTATGGATTTCGGGGTTGGTACCCCCAAGGTCAAGGTCACAGTTGCTAAAAGTAGACTAAAATTTCAATAAAATTTTGGTTTCCTGATGATAACTTGAGTATACTGCATAGGATCAAAACCAAACTGGGTCACATGCTTGCTTATCACCCAAGACAGAACCCTATAAATTTCCAGGATGGTACCCCCAAGGTCAAGGTCACATTTGCTAAAAATAGACTAAAATTTCAATAAAATTTTGTTTTCCTGATGATAACTTTAATATACTGCATAGGATCAAACCCAAACTTGGTCACATGCTTGTTTATCACCTAAGACAGAACCCTATCAATTTCTGGGTTGGTACCCCCAGGGTTAAGGTCACAGTTGCTGAAAATAGACTAAAATTTCAATAAAATTTTGGTTTCTGGAAAATAACTTGAGTATACTGCATTGGATCAAAACCAAACTTGGTCACATAGCTAATTATCATTCAAGACAGAACTCTATCGATTTGGGGGTTGTTACCCCAAAGGTCAAGGTCACAGTTGCTAAAAATAGACACAAATATTTTAAAAATGTTGGTTTACGGATGATAACTTGAGTATCCTGCATCTGATCAAAACCAAACTTGGTCACTTGCTTACTTATCACAAAAGACATAACCCATAGATTTTAGGATGGTGCCCCCCAGGTCAAGGTCACAGTTTCTTAAAATAGATTATTATTACATATAAGACTGTTTGTTGGAATTACGCATTATATCAAAACCAAACCAGTTCCAGTGCCTATTTATCACAGTAGAAAGATCCTTTTTGTCTCACCCGCAACGAAAGTCGTGGAAAGAGAGACATAGGCGTGCAAAGTATGACGACGGCGACGGCATTTACTTTTACTAAATACAGGATATTTTGAAAACCCTTTGATGTATGAACATCATATTTGGTCCAGTGGTAGTACTAATCGAGTGCTACCTGACTGACATAACATCATGTGACCTTGACCTCAATTTCACGGCCTAGTGGCCATGTTAAGTTTTTCTGCTTAAGTCCATTTCTCAATAACTAGAAGTGGTAGGTTGATAATAGTTGGTATGTAGGTTGGTCTTGGGTAGTACATGTCAGTCTGGCAGGTGACTTTTGTCCTTGACCCCAATTTCACAGTCTAGTGAGCATGTTCACTTTTCTGATTAGTTAACTTAGATTTCACATCAATTTAGAGTCCAGCAGGGACAGGCGAGACATCTTTTAGGGTCATCACTTGTTTTAGATCGCCTCAACGAAGTTGAGGAGGACTATTGGAGTACCCCCGGCATCCCCGTCTACGTCCACGTCCACGTCCGCGTCCGCATTTAGGTATATATCTTGGTAACTATGAAGGGTAGGATTATCAAACTTTGTATACAGATGCATCTTGGGCTATCTCACAGCCTCCAAGAAAATTAGGTCTCTTTGACCTATATTTTCCGCATGAATGGCTAACATTCAAGTTTATGTCCGAGTTCAGATCTCAGTCACTATACATGGTAGGATCATGTAACCTTGCATATGTATGCATCTCTGATAGTAGGTCAGCATCCAGGCAAACCTAGGTCACTTTGACCTATATTTTCTGCTTCGACTTACATTCAAGTTTACGTCCGAGTTCAGATCTCAGTCACTATACATTTTAGGAACATGTAACCTTGCATATGCATGCATCTCTGATGGTAGGTCAGCATCCAGGCAAAATTAGATCACTTTGACTTATATTTTCCACTTGAACGACTTACATTCAAGTTTACATCCGAGTTCAGATCTCAGTCACTATACATGGTAGGTTCATGTAACCTTGCATATGCATGCATCTCTGATGGTTGGTCAGCATCCAGGCAAAATTAGGTCACTTTGACCTATATTTTCCGCTTGAATGACTTACATAAAATTTACTGAAGATTTCGGATCTCAGTCATCATCATGTAAACTTGCATATGCATGCATCTCTGACAATGTGCCATAACGAGGCAAACTTTGTAATCGTTGATTACCTATGTTATAATTATTCAATATATATTGTACATAGTTATGCCCTTAATAATTTAAGGGTTTTGATTGCAAGGAGGTGGGGGCATCCCTGTCCCATGGACCCATTCTTCCATTTTTTTATATGAC
The DNA here is from genome assembly GCA_002080025.1 of Modiolus philippinarum. Taxonomy (NCBI): domain Eukaryota; kingdom Metazoa; phylum Mollusca; class Bivalvia; order Mytilida; family Modiolidae; genus Modiolus; species Modiolus philippinarum. The sequence continues at coordinate 5,463 of MJUU01044178.1, read as the reverse complement.
CGCAAAAAATTTGAGGTCTTATAATGGTATGCTGCTGTCGTCGTCGTCGTCTTCGTCTGTAAACACTTTTGTTTTTGGTGAATAACTTAAGTTCCAGTTGACCAATCCTCATGAAATTTTAACACAGTGTTCATAAGCACAAAAGTAAGGCTTGGGTAGGTTTGGTTATTTTGGCCCCTCCCATTTTTAAAAAAGGGGCAAAATTGGGTGTTTTCACATATTTGGCTGTAGAATATTTATTATTTATTGGATTTTGATGGGGTCTCTTTCAGTGTGTTCATAATTAAATTTCCTATCAGTAGTATGTCAACGGATTTTACGTGGCATGTATGGGGTACGAGATAAATGGGCCCAAAAGGGGCGATTTTAAAAAATCTCATATTTTTGTATTTTTAGTCAGATTTTGATCCAGTTTTTTGCAATGGATTCCTATTGAAAATAAACATAGAGCTGCTCTATCAAATTTTGACAACTTGTTTCTTTTCCTAGCTATGAGGGGCCGAATGGGGACAACATTGCAAATTTGCAGATTATCTTTAATTTTTATTTTTCATCGGATTTCGATGGGATTTTTTCTTTGGATTCCTCTTGACATAAGCTTTCGGTGGTATGTCAATGAATTTTGCATAGCTCTTACCATTTCCCAGCTACAAGGGGTCAAAGGAGCCAAAATTGCAATTTTTCCTAAACATGTGAAATCTTTAAGTTTCATCGGATTCCGATGGATTTTTTTTTTTTTTGATTCCTCTTGATATATGCTTTCTATAGTACAGTAATGGATTTGGCGAAGCTCTTATTATCCATAATGATCAAAAGGGTTGATTTTTTCCCCTAGTTTGTGTCCAGCTAATTACTGTGTCAAGCTTTTTACTGTGTCCACATTCACTTCAAACTACACTTGTTCAAATTTCAGGAGTCGACATGCTGCGGTCGTATCATGCTGCGCCCGGCATATCCCTTTTTAGCTCACCTGGCCTAAAAGGCCATGTGAGCTTTTGCCATCACTATGCGTCCGTCGTCCGTCGTCCGTCGTCCGTCCGTCTGTCTGTCAACAATTTCAAAAATCTTCTCCTCTGAAACCACTGGGCCAAATGTAACCAAACTTGGCCTGAATCATCACCAGAGTATGGCTTCTCAAAATTGTGTTCGATTAGGCGATAGGTCAAACAACATGGCCGCCGTTGCTAAAAATAGAACATAGGGGGTAAATTGCAGTTTTTGGCCAATAACTCGAAAACCGTTACAAATATCAAAAATCTGACATGGAGTAAAAATGATCAGCATGATGAGATCTACCCAGTGTGCGAATTTGAAGTAAATCTGAAAACCCATCTCGGAGTTATAGCCCTTTTTCCGTTAAATTTTCAAAATTTTTGCATTTTTTATTTTTTATT